>JADRCD010190396.1:0-16305 GCA_019843815.1 Montemys delectorum
TATATCATTGTGCACACATGTGCATGAGAGAAAGAGAGAGAAAGAGATGAAAGTAGAAGCAAGACTATCTATTTGGGAGGGGGTAGAAGTACCACAGTTAGCTTGTTAACCAAGAGTTCTCTGGACTCTGGTAGTGGAGTCAACACCCTCTGAGTGTTTGGAGAATGGTGGCAGGGTACCCCTCACAGGCACCAGGAGTCTTTTCTTAACTTCTTTGACAGACCTCTTTAGAACCCCTAAGTAATCTTTATGCATTTAAGGGATCTTAGCAACAGCAGTAGGTAGCTCTCACAAGCACTGGGCTTGTCCTGCATAGAAGGTCCTCATGGCCTAACATCATGTTCTCCATTGCTTTATGTCTTCCCAAATCGCCCTTGGTATTTGGGCATACAAGTCTCCTACAAGAAATGGATTGGGTCCTCTTTGGAGGATTCTAGTAGCTGGTGGCATAAAGCTGTCCAGCCTGTCAGACAGGTCTCACTTTCTAGTCTACATCGAGTAGGCTCTAGGCTTCTCACCCCATTTGCACAGCCCAGGGTTTTATCCTGGCATTGCTCAGTAGCACCTCCAGGAAAGAGCTAGGAGGCAGGAGAAGGGGACATTGAAGAATTCAGATCAGTTCATTCTCTGCTTCATCCAGTTGGAGAAATGACTGAAAGTAACATCTCAAAAGATATTGGGAGATTATCTAGTATGCACACTTGCCACCAAAGTGTCCAGACCAGTATTACATCTCAGAGTAAAATGCAGGCACCAGCAAAAGGCAGTGGCAGGAGAGAGCATGTTCCTGGGCTTGATAAAGAGTGTCAGAGGCACTGGATGACTGTTTGCATTCCGTGGTCCTGGTTGGCTTGTGGAGAGTTTGTGTCCTGACTTCCAGATATGGTCTAGCAAGAGGATTACTAAGAAGTCTTAGGTCAGAGTTGTCCACTCCTTCCCCCTACAAGACTCAGCCCGAAATGTGCCCATTTCTGTCATACCAGCAAAAGTCAGTAGAGACTGGGGCTAGGGAGGCTAACTACTGTACTGACAAACTTTGTCTCACAGTTTCACAAAGATTTTTACAACGTAATTACATGTTCTAACTATGAGATTACATACATTTCCACCACTTAGATAATCAAATGCAATTAGACTACGTGAATAGAAAGTGGTAAAAAAAAATTACTTAAAGCAAAAATTATACCACAAAAACATTGTTTCAGAAGGCTTTCGGAATAGACACGACAGAGACCCCCACGAGAGGTCGATTGGGATGATTATAATAACCTTCAAGTAGCTAGCCATGGCCCAGCAGGTTGCTGACGCAGGTTGCCTTGCTGTATTGTGTAAGATTCATTGTTTGAAAGCTGTCATTCAATTCTGAGCATCCTGGGACATGCATATCACAGCTACCTGTGAAGAAACTGTACCACTTCCCTCTCCTCTGTCTCTCTGTCCCCTTCTTACTCCTCCATAGAGGCTGAAGGATTTGAGACTGTCTGTTATGGGAAGAAATAGATTAGATTCGTGGACTGTTATTGCCCACTAAAGTAGTCTGTGGATCCAAGTGTCATGGGTTGCTGGCTTAAAAATCCTTGTGGTCCTTAAGAGGCCCTCAGAGACTGGCTTGGCTCATTGTCAAGGTTCAGTAGGTCTTTTGGCCTTTAGTAAAAAATTATAGGGTGGTATCATTGATATGTGAGGAAGAAAAAGGAAGGTGTGACTAAACCTCAGAACACAATGTTTGAAAAGGAGGAGCCTTTAAGATGGGGAATGTATTTCCCACAATCCTCAGAAGGAACATGGTAGCTTATTGCAGCTGGATTTCTATCCCAATCCCCCGAAAGGTCAGCTTGTCTCCCAGCTAACCTTCCCCCTGGGCAGTTCAAGTAGGCCTTGGTTGTTTCCTGAGGTATCTTAGGACTTCACCACAACCTTCCCATGCCTCCACCTGCTGGGTTTCCATGTAAAGGAAAAAGAAGAGCCCATCCCCTTCCTGGTCACCTGTCCCAGGTTTGCTGCAAGACAGGTTGGGGAGGGGGTTGGGGAAAGACTGGGAGTGTTAGTTGGCCCTCTCCTAAGTCCAGTGTCTCTTTAGTCCTGCTTGCAGTCCATATGGAGCAGATTAAAGAGAAAGCAAGCCCAACAGCCACTGGTTCTGATTGGTTACGGTAGTATTTAGAAAAAAAAAAAAAAAAGAAAGAAAGAAAAAGGAAAAGCCAACAACAGCCTTGCCCTGCCTTTGAGAAGATGGATAAAATACTCTTTGAACATACTAGTCTGTTTTTTTTTAATGTCAGTACAGAAGGGTTGTGTTTATATTTGGCTTTCCAGCCCCGTCTCTTGACCTTCTAATTACTTTATTTGAAACAGCACTGAGGGCATAATAAACCTGGAGGTTGCCGCTCCTTTGCTTTATCATAAATTAAAGCTGCTGCTTGTCGAGGTGAAAGCAGAGGCAGAGTGTTCATTACTGCTCAAGTGACGGCTTGTCAATAGTGGTGCTTTTTAGTTTGTTCTAGTCAGCACTTGCTGTGCATTTTGTTGGACCACTGGGAAATAAATACAACAAGATTATACATTTGGAATACCACAAGAGTTCAGGGAGAAAAAAAAAAAAACCACAAATGATAAATCATGCGCTTGGTAGAAAGTGACATGCTATCTTGCGCTATTAACAAGCAAAGATAATTGCAAGGAATTGTAATTGCAATTTGCAACTTACAGTACAGTGTATCCAACATCAATCTTAATAGTGAACAAAGCAGTTTATATTAAAACTTAATTCACCTGGTAACTTTCTGCTGTATACACGGGAGCTAACAGATGTAGCTTTTCTGAAAGTTCAAAGGCATTTGAAATGCAGTGAGCAATGCTAATACCGGAAGCCTTGGAGAAATGCCGCATTAGGACTTGTGATGCAAACAAATGTATGTGATTATCTCCGAGTTTGTGTTGATTTAATAAAATATGCAGTTTGCACATTGGTGAGTTCGGTGTTTCTGAATGGGTACGGAATGATGTTTTATTTGGAATCAAAGGGCAAACAGGCTGACAATTATGCATCCTTGACGAGCCATCTGCGTTCTGAGCGTATACATTGGAGCTGTGTGCACCCCAGTGCTTCAGGGGGTTTGTGAGGCAGAGCAACAAGCCAGGGTAACTTTATTCATGACTCTCCTTAGATTGGATGTCTTTGAAGCAAGAAGGGGAGAGCCCCTGAAATTACTTAGGAGAACAAGCGTGTTTGGTTTGTGAGTTTGACTGATAACCAGTCGAGCAGTTGAGTGAAATCTCTAAACTGATTAGGGCTTTCGTTCAAATAATCTTCTACCTTTTTCATTAATTTATTCCGTAATGCTATTTTGCTGTTCTTCTACGAGGGATAATAATCTCACACACTCTGACCTCTGTGAGTGGATGACCTGGAGCCCATAACTAATCTTATTTACTCTCCTGACCGGCCGAACTTCATTTACCTTGTCTGGATAAAGAGCCGGGAGTTCACAGCCATCTCTCCTTCCAGCCCTCGGCTAATCTGAACTGAAGGGCAAGCAGCATGTTCCCCCTGCTTCATCCAGAGTATCCTCAACAGCAGAGACTTGATCCATTTCTCTTCTTTCTTGAGAGAATATTCCCACCTTTGAAACTTTGAAAACAGTAAGGCAGCTAGGAAACACAGGACTCAGTCACATCCCTCTCTCCTAACATAGCCACTTACTTTCTAACCACTGATATGTGAATATATGATTTAACCTAGGTATATTGGTTGGATGTACATAATTTTGTGTTCTGAATTTAAACATAATGCCAGTTTGTTTCCCCTAGTATTTGATGGTGTAGTAATTATTCACTAATTACTGATTAATAACCTACTAAGTAAATATACTGTATTTGATCTTATTCCTCACTGAAAAGTTAGGAACCTCTATTTCATTTTGATAATATGAAGAATGCTGCAGCAAAAATCTGAACGTTCTCCATTTTGAGTCTTTCCATGGAATGGCCATGTATCACCAAATATTCTACTCATAGATGCCCACCACCGATTATATCACCACCAGCAATGTGTGAGAAACACATACTATTGGAGTTGACCTTCATTCCTCCAAACTAGATGGTATTAAGCAAACTACTTAACTTATCTGTCTCAGTTTTCCCATCCAAATGAGGGATTGGTAGTGGTGTTTATTATCCTCATAAGCTCTTGTTGCTCTATATTGGTATATATATTCAAACTTGGGGGAAGAATGTCTGCCACATGGGAATCACTAAAGATGGACTCTTATTACTAAAATTTCATTTTCTCATAACTTCATATCCCCCTTGATTAAATTACAGCTTTAGGAGGAAACCTTGCTATCCACTAAAGCTAAGTAGCCAGTAGACTTGTGTACTTCCATGTCCTTAAACACTGACCCGCTGGAAGGAGGGCTGTTGTGCCTGTCAGGGGCAGGCTGGGGATGATCCATCTTGGTACTTAGCAACATTAAATAGCTTTAATTCCAGAAACATCCAAATGGCCTTGAGGCTTTAATCGAAGTCTAGTGGGCCTAACCTAGAACTTCTGCCTATTCTGAGCTGTAAAGGGACAGCTCTGACTCAGACTAACCCTAGGAGGAGGAATTCCTCCAGAGGAAGTTAGAGTTCTGTTAGTGAAGCGGGAGTGCAACGGGACAGCCCAACACTGGCTCGGTAGTGGCCCCTCACTAAGGCTTGGAGAACCAACTGAGTGGTGCTCAGAGACAGCTTGGAGGATTTGATGATCCAGCAGTGGTAGACTTGGAATAGGAGATCCAGGATGGATGCCAATAGTGCCATACAGATTCAGGTTCTCCTACTTTGCTGGTGCAGTGTAAGCTGTCTCTGTTAGCCCTGGAGCGATCGCTTCCTTCTTGGTAGCTGGTATAACACTGAGGATCTACACAACAGGAGTATTTTTCTTTTCCCTGAAGAAATGTCTTAGGTTCTCTGCAAACATCAGCACCCTAGAAAGCAGTGGTGTGAAGGATATGGGAATTTGCTTTTCCTCCTAAGAAAAGAGTACTCCAAAACCGAGGCAATCCCCCTGCTCCTGCAGGACCCCAGTTGTCACTGTGGGCATGCTCTCTAGCTTCAGCTTTGCCTCATGATCACAGAGTTGGAATCTAATCTGCACTGTAGGGAGGAAGAAAAGGAAGGAGGGAGGGAGGGGTGGAGAGAGTGAATAGGACAACTGAGTCTATCAGTCCCCATCTGTACTTTAAGGCACTTCCCCAGAAATCTCTGCCCAAATCCCTCCATCCACCCAAACTCACCCATCACTCCAGCTGATAAGAAGAGCAGGGACTGTGTGCAGCAGGGTGCATTGCTGCCAACAGTCAGGACCCTTTGAGGGAGGAGGAAGGGAAGGTCGGCTATTAGGGAAGGCACCCTGCAGCTGCTGGCGTAGCTCCCTGTCTGAAGTGTACTTTCTTCAGCTCTGTGAGCTCTCCTGGATCCTCTGGTACAGGCCTGTGTTGGAGACCAAAGGCTAGAGAGTAGTAATGAGTGCCTTGCAGGGGAGAGAAAGACAAAAGAGGGTTGAGTAATGAAAACTTCAGGCCATTAAATGAAGTCCCAACATTTTTTCTCTGCCCACACATTTGCAACAAACTCCATGGAGTATGAATCGAAGGGAAACGCGCCCTGCCATTTTTCTTAAGCCTTTTTGCAATGCAACAGGACAATCAATACAAATCTTTGCAGTAATCATATATTGATTTTCCTAGAATATAACTCCATTTAAAGCACTTTTATCCCCAAGAGTAGGAACATTGGAGGCCATCAAAGGAGGAAGTAAGTTTCCTTGACCCCGTCTGCAGAGCACAATTGATTAACGGAGCGTAGTTATGAGAGTCTTAGAGAGAGACGGAGAAGAGAAGTCACTGCAAGGTTAATATCAGCTAAAGAGAAACACGATTACAGCACATTAGGCTTTCTGTAAAACCATAAGGTCAGGGTAAGATGGCCACACCATCGAAAGTGACACATATTCTGAGTACCTGGCATCCTTAGACTGTGTCACTGTAGCCACTCGTAGCAGCTGATTTCAGGGCACTGGGAGAGGCGTAAGAAAGATGAGTTGATAAGGGAATGAATAGTAGCTTTTTAATTTTTCCGAGTCAGACCTGGGTATCAACTCAGAACACACGCTTACTTAGATTGTGTGAATGCTTCTTTACTTCATAGAGACCAGGAAGGTTTTAAAAAGACTTCTTTGTTTTTATTTTATGTATGCATTTGCCTCCATGTATATTTGTACCACGGTGCCTGCCAGGCCAGAAGAGGGTGCCAGATATCCTGCAACTGGAGTTGTGGACAGTTGTGAGTCACCACGTGGGTGACAGGAACCAAACCCAAGTTCTCTGTAAGACCGGCCAGTGTTCTTAACCCCTGAGCCATCTTTCCAGCCCTGAAAGATTTTTTTTCCAATGGCAGTTATGAGAGGGGCTCAGGCTTAGTGTCTATCAGGGGGCCTGACTTCAGGCTGGAGCACTGAAAAAAAAAAATCAGAAGCTAGGTTTTATGCCTGACCTGAACGAACTTCTTTCCTCTTCATGATTTTTCTCTAAAGACTTTTAAAATTTTCATCTTTGAAAATTCTGGAGGTCTTCACACGGATGTCTTCATTCCCACCAGCCAGAGTTCTGGGCCAGCACTGCTAAGAAACAGTCAAGTTCGGCCCTGCCTTTGTGAGCTGATACATCACCAACACCAAGCTAAGCCCCTCTGCAGCAATGTCATGCTCACTCCTGTCTGAAAAGGTGGGGGTGGGAGGGCTGGGATCCTGTTTGGAGCTAGAGTTTTCCATGCATTTCTCTCCCTAAGTCTCTCTCTTGCTTTTTATAGCAAGTCTGGCTCCTCACATGCAAACCCTTTATTAAGGTTAGGAAATGTATGTAGACTCATTATCCTCAGTGTACCATGCTGGGCACTGCTGCTTTCTGTTTTGTAGTTTTGGTTGTTATTTGTTCTGTTCTGTTTTGTTTTGTTTGGGGTTTTTGTTTTGTTTTGTTGGCTTCAGGCACAGCAAGTAGTACTCATTGTCAGATAAAGTGTCTTATCTGTCAGCTGCACCCTTGTGAACTAATCATAATTCAATAGGCTTACTAATCAAGATTTGAGATTAATGTTTTGATAGAGCAATCAGATTCGTCTAATCTATCATTAGTTGGCAGTTGCTGCGGGCAGAGTGCAGACTTGGCAATAGTCTGCTTGCTTCTGATCACTTTGGCTGAGCCCCACAGTTGGGTAGCAAGCAGCCTTGACTTTAGCAGTAGGCCTGGGCTTTGCAATGAATTCAGTTCTGCTCCTCTCTCTTCCCATTCTCCCCCCTGCCTCCTCCGCCACTTCCTAGGATGGATTAGATAGTCAGTTCTTGTGAAGCCATGTGATTACACCCTTTGTCCCTTTCACCTGACACCAAGGGTGTGCCCAGGGAAATGACAAAACTCAAGAGGATCTGTTATAATTGGCAACATAGTATACAGAGACAGAAGATAAATCTAGTTTATTGTTAAATGTTACTGATTACAACTTTTTCATGAGTCACTAAAACCCCATTTTACTGAGTGTGGCATTCTCCTTGTAGTTTATAGCATCATATGTTACATTTGTTCTGTTTGACTGGGTAAACCAAGGCTTCAAATATACTCTAATTTTTGCAGTATATAGTGTTTAAAGTTATGATGCAAAAGTCCTAAAACAGTAAGTTTTGAGCTGGGGATATAGCTCAGTGATAAAAACACTTCTCCAGAATGTGCAAGGCCCTAGGCTCACTGTCCAGCACTGCTGATGGGCTCACTGTCCAGCACTGTTGCTGCTGGCTGCTGCTGGTGATGTTGATGGTGATGTGTTACGTAGGCTCACTATCCAGCACTGCTGATGATGGCTGCTCCTAGTGGTGTTGATGGTGATGTGTTACGTACAGAGCACACCATTTTATGAGTCTGTTACCATCTTCCATCTTTGTTCCTGCTTTTTGTTACTAGTATAAGATACTTCCTCATTTTAGAAAGCTTGAAAGTTCCAGAAGAGTTAAAATACTTTTTAATTTATATTACTTTTATTTACTTATTTATGTGGGGATTGGAGACACATGTGTACCATGTAAAGTCAGTGGAAAACTTGCAAGACTTTGTTCTCTCCTATCGTGTGAAACCAGGGAATCAAACTCACGTTGTTAGACTCAGCAGCAAGTAAGTGTTTTACTCACTGAACCATCTTCTAGCCCAAGAAAACAAGTTCAGTTTCACCAAAGCTCAACTCAGTTACCAATATTAGCACCCTATCATCTTATTTAAATCAGATAGCCAAATAAATTAATGAGTAAGGTGCTGCCAGTTCAGACTGTATCCATCTGGCATGCAGTTTTGGAATCTGGAACACCAGTAAAGAATCCAGAAGAGCCGCCTCCTTCCCAAGATTTCACTTTCTGCATGAAATTCATGTGGAGGAAACCTACTGAGACTGTTAGTGGATCTCGTACACTAGAAGCGACTTCTCAACTTCACACACACGTCACTGGCCTGATGACATGAGCCCTAGCCACACTCTTTGTAACCTGGATGATTTAGGCCAGGGTTAGCGGAGACTGACCTAATTAGACTCCTGGTGTAATTACATGGGCATTGTAGGCAGCAGTGCCTCCCTGTTAATTAACTTCTGTGCTGACTACGCAGTCGCACCTGAACAAAGAACAATTCATGGAAGAAGCGTCCAGTCTTTGTTCTGCCCTTAGCATTCCTTTAGCTAAAGTTGTCTTTCACGTTCCCTGTTTTATGTAGTTGTGACCTGAGAAGCAAGGCCAGCTGTTTACAGAAAAAGTTCACGATTTCTCTGACCATGCCCCTCCCTCATCCTTTTGGTACATTCTTTGGAATGATCTTTTGTCCACTTAGATTTGTGCTCATTTATGCATGACTATTGCACCGTCCATGTGACTCTCTTTGTCGTTCTTCTCTGCCAAGCCCTTCTGTTCTCCATCTGCGGAGAGAGGAAGACCTTGACCGAACCTTGGGTTCACCTGTTATCCCATCGACTTCTGTGTGCCCCAGTGACCTTTTTCTGTCCGCCAGTGGCAGAATGGGAAAGGCAAGAGTGTCCAAAGCCATCCGTCAAGCACAATGTGTGGAAAGCACGTGTTACCCTCCAGCGCTCCCCTGCTTCCCAAGACCGAAAAGCCCTACTTTTAGGTTCCACTTCCCTAATGCTCTTTCCTTGTCAGCCTCCTCCTGTTTCTTCTTCCTGCTAATGTGGCAAAGTAGGACCACCTGGCTCACAATGGGAAAATGAACATGAGATTCTTAGAGAATCTTGGATTCTATAAGGACTTTCCAGAAGCACTAAGACCTGATCAATCGCACACTGTTTTCATCATCAAGTCTTCTCATCAGCTTCAGAAAAAAAGATAAATGCTTCCCATTTTACTGCCTGGCACTAATAACAGTTGGCTTTCGAGTGAAGCTCAGTCTCCATTGTTTGCTTATTTTTTTTCCCTTTAAACATCCAATGTAGTTACATCATCCTTCATCATAAGGATTCTCTAGCTTCCTAATGCTGGAACCCTTTAATATAGTTCCAACCATAAAATTATTCTGTTACTACTTCATAACTGTAATTTTGCTACTGTTATGAATCCTAATGTAACTATCTGATGTGCAGGATATCTGATATGGGACCCCTGTGATAAGGGGAGTTTGATTCCTCCCCTACCTCTACCCTTCCAGGGTCAGGACCCACAGGTTGAGAACCACTGCTTTGCACTTAGCACTATAGTAGTTGATGTTGACTAAGCGCCTAGCTCTCTACAGTTGCTTTTACAACATCAAGAATGCAGATAAACTAAGACATAAGCCTTGTCCCTGCACAGTTAGCCATCAGCCTAGGAAGGTAAGACGAAAAAGGCACATGAAAGGAAGGTGCCACCACAGGCCTAGGAGCAGCCCCAGAGGCCTTCAGAGTAAGATAGTGCAGGGCTGGCCATGGTTATCAAAGGCGTCCGTTCTCAGGCTCCTTTGAAAAGAAAAGGGTGAGTTTTAGACCTACCTAATAGAAGGAACTCATAGATGCCATTGTAGCCTCCAATAGATTGAGAAATCGAAAATCTGTTCTATAAGCAAAAGCCTTTCAGGGGCTGAGAAGACAGCTCGATAGGTAAAGCAGTCATGGCACAGCCTGAGCAACCAGATTCAAGCCAGAACCAGCATGTTTAAAATAAAAATAAAAAAAACTTACATAGTGGCCCACTCCTTCAGTCCCAGCACTCAGGAAGCAGAGGCAGGCGGATCTCTGAGTCTGAGGCCAGCCTGATTTATAGACTGAGTTCCAGGACAGCCAAGGCTATACAGAGAAACCCTGTCCTTTTTGTTTGTTTGTTTCTCTGTGTAGCCCTGGAACTCACTCTGGTTGTTCTGGAACTCACTCTGTAGACCAGACTGGCCTCGAACTCAGAAATCCACCTGCCTCTGCCTCTCAAGTGCTGGGATTAAAGGCGTGCACCATCACTGCCCAACTGAGAAAGCCTGTCTTGAAAAAAACCAACCAACCAAAAGGATGGCCATACGGCCTTATAATCCCAACACTGGAAGGCTGGCAAGGCTAGAATAATTACCAACCTTTCTGGGCTGATGAAAGCCCATGTCTTGGCAAACAAAACAGGAAACTATCCTGAGGAATAGTACCCACAGTTACCCTCTGGCCTATACATGAATATACACACACATGCCTACAAATATACACTAAGTGCCTTGCAACTAAAAAAAGGTCAACGCCCAAGAAATCTATGTAACTGATAAAGAAGTATTATTGTGTGCTGAAATGAAAACCTACATGTTTTAAATTCTCTTACTACTAATGGACACAGGTGAAATAATCATGTCGTTAGCAAGTTTCAAGTCTGCTCATTACAGTTTTAGGATAAAGATGGGCTTTGAGTTGGGTAAGACTTAGCCAGGCAGATCCAATGGGTCTTTCCCATAAGATGAAATGTGTTAGGAGGGCAGGCTCCGTGCATTGGGAAATCAAAACTGTTCATTGGAGGCAGTAAGTGGCTGAGTACCAGTGTGCCTGGTACTGGATATGACGAAATGAGAATAGCACAGGAAGGCTAGGGTTGTTCTCTATCTAGGTAAAGTGGTACATGAAGAAAAAAACATTATTGAAATAAGGGGGTGTGAGGCCACATTAGATAGGTGCAGGGTGGCAGAGGGATGAAGTCCTCACCTCACCTGTGAGGTGAGGAAGCCTCATAATCACTGGGTTATGGCTGTGAACAGTGGGGTAGAGTCAAGGTGATTCTGTGACTTCAAATACAGAAATAAATTTGTATTTAGGGAAGGAACTGTGTGCTCCAGTATAGTTTGAGCCTGGGAAGAAGTTTTTAAAGATACAGCCATGTAAACTGGCTACTGAGAAAACCTAAAATGTAAAGAACAGCTCGATTCTCCAGGTTGTGAAGAGATGATTCACCAAAGAGATACCAGTAGCCTTATGCCCACGCAGAGTTATTGATGCCCATTGAACAAATCAGTAGTGAAAGAAAAGAATCCAGTTGTTGTGATTTTTGATTGACATATTCCCTGACCTAACATCTGTTCAACTTTGGGGTATTGAAAAGGAGATCCACATTCATAGGAGTTGCACTTTGACATGTGGATTTCCGTCCTTTTCTGGCCCAGGGATTGTGCAGATACCACTGTGCTGCTGAGCAGTATGACAGGCTGCAGCTCACACTTCCGTTCCTGGATCACCTAGGCGAGCCAACATGCCGCACTATGCCAAGGTAGTGGTCAGTAGGCCAGGTGTTGCCCAAGCATTTCTGATTTACAACACTGTTGATATGTACTTTGTGCATGGGCCTACAAAAATTGCTAGCCAATGGGAGTAGTTTGTTTTGTTGGTAGTCAGTCATTGTCCTGACCATCATCTTTGAGAGCGTGTGTGTGATTCAGGGCTTTGCTCATTTCCTCATTAGTGAGTAGCCAGGTTGTCTCTTCATTCTTGTTTACCGTAAAGGTTTTTCACAGGGTTGGAGAAATAAACTCAGTTAATAAAGTACTCGCCTTGCAAGCCTGAGGACCTCTAGTCAGTTTCTGCAACCCAGGTAAGAAGGTTTAATCATGATGCTGCTGCCTGGAATCCCAGCTCGGGGAGGCAGAACCAGGCAGATCCCTAAGGCTCACTAGCCAGCCAGCACTGCCTATTTGATGACCTCCAGGTGGTCTGTGGCGAAAGAACACTCTGAGGTTGTGCTGTGACCGCCACATGCCCACAGCCACACATACATTATTATCTTGATTTTAGAAACTATCAAACTGCCAAGGGTCTGTCAATTCTGACTTTGTTTGTTTGTTTGTTTGCTTGAGACAGGGTTTTTTTTTGTGTAGCCCTGGCTATCCTGGAATGCACTCTGTAGACCTGATTGGCCTTAAACTCGGATCTGCCTGCCTCTGCCTCTCGAGTGCTAGGATTAAAGGCAAGCAGCGCCACAACAGCAAGGGAATTCTGATTTCTATTTTTTTTAATAAACATTTTTTAAAGATTTATTTATAATATGTAAGTACACTGTCTTAGTCAGGGTTTCTATTCCTGCACAAACATCATGACCAAGAAGCAAGTTGGGGAGGAAAGGGTTTATTCAGCTTACTTCCACATGGCTGTTGATCACCAGAGGAAGTCAGGACTGGAACTCAAGCAGGTCAGGAAGCAGGAGCTGATGCAGAGGCCATGGAGGGATGTTCCTTACTGGCTTGCTTCCTCTAGCTTGCTCAGCCTGCTCTCTTATAGAGCCCAAGACTTCCAGCCCAGGGATGGCACCACCCACAAGGAGCCCTACCCCCTTGATCACTAATTGAGAAAATGTTCTACACCTGGATCTCATGGAGGCACTTCCCCAACTGAAGCTCCCTTCTCTGTGATAACTCCAGCCTGTATCAAGTTGACACACAAAATCAGCCAGTACAATTGACCCCTTGTCAACTTGACACACAAACACATCACTATTAAGCCTCAACCCTTACTTTCTTATTTATCCCCAAAATCTAAAGTCCCACAGTCTTTACATATTAAAAGTTCAATCAATTTAAAATGTCCAATATCTTTTAAAATCCATAGTCTCTTAACTGTGGGCTCCACTAAAATACTTTCTTCCTTCAAGAGGGAAAAATATCAGGGCACAGTCACAATCAAAAGTAAAACCAATGTCTGGGATCGAACTCACGATCTTCTGGGCTCCTCTAAGGGCTTTGGTAACTTCTCCAGCTCTGCGCTTTGTAGCACACATCTTGTCTTCTGGGCTCCAGATGCCTGTACTCCACTGCTGCTGCTGTCCTTGGTGGTCATTGCATGGTACTGGCATTCCCAAAACAATGCTGTAACTAGGCTTTACCAATAGCCTCTCATAGACTGTCTTCACAGTCCCAAGCCTCAACTCCTTTGCATGACACCTTCAGTCCTGGGCCATCAATTGCAAACTGAGGCTGCACCTTCACCAATGGCCTTCCATGGCCTCTCACTGTGCCGAGCCTCAGCTGCTCTTCATGACCCCTTCATGTTGTCAAAACCAGTACCACCTGGGTGACTCTTACATATTAGCAAGTCCTGCTGCAGCACAAGGTACAACCTTGGCTATCTCTGGAACACAACCTCTTTGTGCTCTCAGAAAACACATCCCAGAAGATGTTACCTCAATGATGCTGGTCTCTTTCTAATCACTGCTAATTTCTTAGATCCAGCTAACCAGCATCAATAGTCCCAGAAATGCAAAGTTTTCACTTTAGTAGTTCTGGTATCTTGTTAATCATAGCTGATACTTCAGCCCAAGCTAACCAGAACCACAGAATCTTTACAATCAAAACAACATAGCCCTGATAAGAGTCTTTAATCTTCCCTCTGAAATTTCACAAGCCAGGCCTCCATCTCTGCACTGCTCTCAACATGATCTTCCAAGCTCCTACAGAACATCCCACAGAGTTCTTAACAGCCAGTGGCTCTTCTAGCTCAAAGTTCCAAAGTCCTTCCACAATCCTCCCCAAAACATGGTCAGGTTAACACAGGAATACCCCACTTCTGGTACCAATTTGTCTTAGTCAGGGTTTCTATTCCTGCACAAACATCATGACCAAGAAGCAAGTTGGGGAGGAAAGGGTTTATTTAGCTTACTTCCACATGGCTATTGATCACCAGAGGAAGTCAGGACTGGAACTCAAGCAGGCCAGGAAGCAGGAACTGATGCAGAGGCCATGGAGAGATGTTCCTTACTGGCTTGCTTCCCCTGGCTTGCTCAGCCTGCTCTCTTATAGAACCCAAGACTTCCAGTCCAGGGATGGCAACACCCACAAGGAGCCCTACCTCCTTGATCACTAATTGAGAAAAATGCTCCACAGCTGGATCTAATGGAGGCACTTCCCCAACCCCTTCTCTGTGATAACTCCAGCCTGTGTCAAGTTGACACACAAAATCAGCCAGTACATAACACTTTTCAGACACTCCAGAAGAAGACATCAGATCTCATTACAGATGGTTGTGAGCCACCATGGTGGTTGCTGGGATTTGAACTCAGGACCTTCGGAAGAGCAGTTAGTGCTCTTAATCACTGAGCCATCTCTCCGGCCCCAATTCTGACTTCTTAATAAGCTTTTCACTCTTAGGAATTATCTGTTGTCCTTAGTGATATGGCAGAGCTTACAGAATATTTGCATTGCTTTCTGCAGTGGAGACAGGGCCATCAGGTTTGCACGGTGAAGTGAGAACAAGTAGAGCAGGAGGCCCACTATCTCTTTGCCAAGCTTTTTTGCCCAATTCTCAGAGTCTAAATTTGAGAAAAAAGTTGACTTGAGTACAGAGAATTGCCCAGCATAAACTGTCTTCACTGAAGCCGGATACCTCCCTTTCTAGAGAACAGAAACAGTTAAGATTTGCGTTCCAAACAATTTGACATTTTAAAACATATAACACACTTTCAATGGTTTTTTTTGGATGCTTCGTTTTGGTTTTTTTATGAACAAAGGCACTACTCAGTCTGTAAACCCCACAGCCTGAGTCAGTCCCCAGCATCCATGAAGACAGCAGAGCCTGGAACCACTTGCTTATAATCCCCATGCTAGGGAGGTAGAGACCAGAGGATCCCAAGTACTCTAGCCTAGAAATTGGTGAAATCCAGGCCAGTAAAAGACTCTGTCTCAAAGGAATTGGATGGATGGTCCTCTGGCCTCTGTATACGTGCATGCATTTGCATGTTCAACCCCATGTAGACCTATACACACTTTAAAAAAATAATAAGGAGCCAGGCAGTGGTGGTGCAAGCCTCTAATTCCAGCACTTGGGAGGCAAAGGCAGTTGGATCTCTGAGTTCAAGGCCAGCCTGGGCTACAGAGTGAGTTCCAGGACAGCCAGGGCTACATAGAGAAACCCTATCTTGAAAATCAAAAACAAACAAAAAAACAATTTTTTTCCTTCTCCTGGGAAAGTTGGTATGGCCAAGAAATAGAGCTGTTTCCAACAGCACTGTGCTAAGAAAGAAGCTTGCTTTTCTAACTCAAAGCAAATGTTTTCTGAGCTTTTTGTGATCCTACAATGAGAAAGAATAATCTCACCTTACAAGGAAAGGGAGGAGGGATGGGACATTCTTGCAAGAGGATGGACCCTTGTAGCCTGTCAGCTGAGCGTGCTGGGGTAGAGAAGCCTTTTATTAGGTGTAACTGCTTCTGGCTTGGTTATAGGCCTCATCCGTACACATCTCCAAACTCCAAGCACCGTGCTGTATCTTGGAGTCATTTAGGCAAAGTAGGAAGTAAACTGAGCTTTTGAGACCAGTAGGAAGGCAGCTGGTAGCCCAGCTAGACTAGTAGCTGCAGGGTCTTTACAGGGGATTGAATTAAATTTCAAGCATTGAAAATGCTTTCTAATCATATAGTCAGATTTCACATTGAGAGGATTTGGGGAGTTGGTTGGTTGGTTGGTTGGTTGGTTAGTTGATTGATTGGTTGGGTATAGACAGGATTTCATGTAGCCCAGGTGGCCTCAAACTTGCTATATAGCTAAGGATGGTCTTGAACTTCTGACCTTCCTGCTCTCATCTCCTAGTTACTGGGGTTACTGGAGTGAGCCACCATGCCTGCTCTTAAGTGCAGTTTTTCATACTAAATTGACAATGTGGCTGCACACTTAGGATGTCAGCCCCCGCTGGCACTGTGTACTTTAGGTACTGAATCATGTTGAGGAGCCATCAAGACAGACTGGAGTATGACATGTGGTTACCACTCCCAGTATATGTGCAGGCCATATTGAGGTGGCAGAATTAGG
>JADRCD010190400.1:0-16500 GCA_019843815.1 Montemys delectorum
TCATGGTAATGAAATAAATGCGCATCAAACATCCTCTACTGAGAAAACAAGGAAGAGACTGAGAGGGATGGAGGGAGACAGAGAGACAGACCGACAGAGAGATGAAGAGTCAGAAAGAGACAGAGAGAAGAGACAAAGACAGAGAAAGTACAGAGGAGGGGAAAGGGAGGGAAACTCAATAGAGATCCTTGTTTCCCCAGTTGATATATGAGAGAATACCCTCCCGCATCTCCACGCCATATGGTAAATCTATAATGAGTGTTATTTTTTTTTAATGTCTTGTATAAATTACTTACTTTCCCACAGTCATTTGCGTAGATATAAATTATAACGAGAGGGATCATGCTACTTTTTGGTTATTTATTTTCTTGGTGTTCATTAATGTAATTAATCATCAAATATAAAATTTTGACTCCATACCCACTGGCCTAGAGACTGGAGGATCAATTTTTCTCTTTGACATTTATGATGCTGTCTTACTTGACTTATGCAGAACTTGAGAACTTAAGATTCCAAAATAACATATCATCAACCTTACATTACCCTGAACCTATTATCTGCATCTCAGCTTATCTTCATAAATCTCATATTCCCATTCCGACTTCTATAATTAAGCAGAGTAGGTGATGAGGTCTTACAGTGATAGTGCTCTTGCTTAATTTCTTTCACCTGTGCCAGCTGTGGCACAGTAGGGGATCTTTACATCATAATAATGAATCATGTCTGTATACCTAAGAAAAACATAGAGCGAGAATTTCTCAAATTTGAAAGACTGAGAGCGACAAAAGGGTGCTACTGCATTGTTACAACTTAAAAGGAGGGTAATTTCAGGATCATTCTCTTCCAGCCCCTTCATTTTTTCACAAGAGAAAATAGGCTCAGGAAGTTCAGTGACTGTCTAATGTCTGAGAGTTAAAAAGGATCAGAGCCAGGATGGGAGCTTAGGATGTGTGTCATGTCAGATCCATTCCCATTTTGTACAGTGTCCCTGATTTGAAAGGCGATATTTCATCTGAGAAGGAATAAAGAGCCCAGAAGAAGTGACTGAGGAGGACACGGTTAACTTTCTTTAATCACCTGTCTGGCAATATAGTCACTTTACTCCAATCACTAAGCACTCACTTCGGCTAGTCATTGTTGAAACTCTATGAAGAATAAATTGAGAAAAATAGAGACTGTTCTCAGAGAGGATTCCACTAGGTTATTTTTAATATATCTGAAGAACCCTACTATAACTTCATTTGAGTTTAATAAAAGTTCAAAGCCATGGAGACAATGGGAAAAAACATAAATATTTAAGTACTACAACATTCTGTTCTTCATTTTTATCACAAATTGATTTTTTTCTGATTTTGTCTATCAATTATTTTACCTGTGTATAATCTATTTAGGAATTCACCAAACAAACATAAAATTTTACCTCTAAGTTCAGAAGTAGCAAGCAAATCAGCACATGTGCCTAGGATGTGCAAGGTTCCTGATCTAACATCAATCTCTCTAACACACACACACACACACACACACACACACACACACACACACACGTGTGCCTTTAATGTTATTATGTCATGTGCATTTTCATGCCATGGAATACAAGTATTAAATATTATATATGATCTAAATATGAGATTATTGGAAGTTTGTTGATACAATTATTATTCCCATGTTGATTATAAGGACTTTGTCAGGTTTCAATTATGGATGTGATTATTGTTATGACTGGGAAAATGTGTGTATGCATATATATGAGGCTCTAGCTTGTGTTTTATTTATAGAATGCAATTGTGATCATTGTTTTCAGTAATTGTGACAGATATCATTGAATGACTTGTCAGATAATCAACATGATTAACTATGAATTATTGATTTTTTGAATATATATATAATTATATATATACATATATATAATTATATATATATTCAAGAGAGGTGGAGAAAGAGTAAGGAACCTAAAAGTGAAAGATCATCAAAATACATAATTTCTCTCATGGTTCTAAAATTTACTCAGACTTCTTTTCAATCTTTCTTTTGTATGTTCTACCTTTGAAAATTGTCTTTTGGTATAATGAAATTTGTATATACTATTTTATCTTATAATTCCTGGTACATATCCATGAGCAATTAATTTTCTGTAGCACATGCCATTGCTGATGAAATAAAGTATTAAGGTTATAAAGCTGTGGTAACCCACTAAGCTATAAGAGGATCATTGGGAGGCCCTAAACATATGTATTTTTTCTCACTATCACATCTTAAACACTCTGCACATGCAGAAATGACTTCTTTACAACTATTTTATATATTATCTTTATCCTTACTCATTTATCCAGCTACACTGTCAAAAACCACGATTCTATGTATATGTGATGTGATGGAATAACTAATATTCGTAGCCTAAACTCTAACCTATGATTCCAATAACATATGCAGTGTCACATATTTTTTAGAGAAATTACATTTCTTATTACTATATAAATCATACAGCTTGAAGAATGGATGTCTAGCACAAAGAGAAAATACAGAAGAGCAATTAAAAATAACAATTTATTACAAAATATCTTCCTGTGCTTTTTAACAATGAAATTGTAGACAGCATCAAAACTGTAGTCATAAATCACAACCTATGTGTGTATAGGCATATCTAAATATATGCCCAATGACATTTAAGAGGTATAATTCATAATGAAAAGTAGCAGTACTCCTCTAATATTTGATGTAATATTTAAAGGAAAGAAATTGAGAATATCTTGTACATTGGAGTTTAGTAAAAATTTTGTGCTGCTACACCAAATAGAAACACATTATATAAGAAGAAAAACCATTATATATGCAAGTGCAGCTTCTGAAGTGGCCTTGTTTTGATGACTTTTAAGAGTCATCATGTGTCTAGACTCAGACTTCAAAAATTTGGAGCTTATCTACTTGAGAAATTTTAAAAACAAACTTCCTGCACATATTTATCAAAATCTGTAAACGTAAATGATATTTGCCAGATGTAATTGTCATCTTGGAGGCCTACAATTGAATAAACTCACCTTTTCTAGCTCCTTCTGAACTCTGTTGGGTTGATTCAACTCAGTAGTTCTGGCTCCAACCTGACAGACTCAAAGTGGATTTGTTCTGTTTCTAACTAAATGTATACTCTTCTTGGCCTCACACTACACCGAGCAGTCTGTTTTAATTTTCTGGCTCCTTCTCATTCTCTGGCTTGTTTTGTCTTCGTGTGCAACCTGTCTCTGTAAAACTGTCCTGGTAAAACAGCCCCTTCTCTTTGTCTCAGTTTCTGTTTTGCTCTCTCAGACTCTGTCTCATTCTGTCTCAGCCTTTCTCTGTCTCTCTGTCTCTTTCTCTCTGCATTGCTCTCATATGCCATCTCTCTTTCCTTTTTGTCCTCTGATTTGTCACTTTGTCTTCCTCTCAAATAGATGTCACTTTCAAACCTTGCTGTTTCCTTATACAAACTAACCTTTCCCACATTGTTTGGGGGGATGGTGTTAAAAGTGTATACTTGTCTATGTCTATATTTCAGCCAGAGGGATTAAAGGTCTCCACTGCAACCAGATCACACAGACTAGTTCTTTGGATATGACCCTTTGCCTGAATTGTCATATTGCTGAATTAATCATCTAAAAAACAATCTGACTGAAACCTACTAGTAAATGTATCAATCCTTTTCCACCTAATCATGTCCAGATAATAACCAAATGTGCAGTAAAATGCGCCAAAAAAGAGAAGGAAGAGGAGGAGGAGGAGGTAGAGGAGGAGGAGGAGGAAGTAGGGGAGAGAAAATCAGAGTAAAGCAAAAATTCCAAATAGGTGTAGCAGGGCATAACTGTGATCTAACATTTGGAAGTCTGAAGAGAAAGGACCAGGAGTTGAAAGGCAGCTTTAGCGTCAAAGTAAGTCTCATATATCCAGGGATGAAATCCAGAAATATTTTATTTCTCACTCCCCTTTCCACAATACTCATACTTTTACTCATTGAATTGAAATATTTTATAGTTCACCGAGTTCTTCTCCCAGCTGTGCTCCGTGTTATTTGCCTCTACAGAAAGTGGCTGATTGCTTGCTTAGTCTGTATGTACTATGCACGTTTTTGCAGTCTGTGGAACACATCAGACACTTGCATATTTTTTTTTCCAGTGACAGTGAGTTATAATCAGCTACTGTTGCAGAGATTCACATACATAAAAGTACAAGGGAATTTTAGCATTTCAATGTCCAAAGTCACTTTAAGTTCACCTCTTTTCTACATATAAAAGTGCAATTTTATGAGTGAACACACATTCCTCTGAGAGTAGTGAAATTTTTCAGCCCATCTCTGAGCACGCTGCTGTGTTTGAGTGACATTAATATGCTGTTTGACTTATAGAGTGATAGCAAACAGGAGGCTACAGAAAAGACAGAAAGATGACAGACCATTGCCAAAACAGACTAAAGCCGCACTGTAATGCCCCCATTTCATTTCTGTACGCTGATGGTGTGTTTTGAGAAATGGTGTGCATTATTTTCTTCATAGTTGTTGAAATAAATGTCATACTTGAAATATTTAAAAAGAAACGACAAATTAGTACATGACAACCACATTCTAGATTGATAATCCAAAGAAAATATGTAACGAAGGTTTTGTGGCATATAAATTAGAGGACAACAGTGCTCCTCGGAACATCAAACCTGACTCTGCTGAGCATTCATTCTGAAGAAAATCAGCATTTAGTGTGAGTGATTATCTGGACATCTGCCATTTCGACCTTAGCCTAGGGTATAGGTTAAACAAAAGACCTTAAGTTTAGAATATGGCCAAAGGGAAAAAAATCAATGATCTTAAGAGAGTCAGACTCAGACAGCATTCCCTACCATCTTCCTCTCCACATCCATCTCATTTCAAGAATGTACTCATCATTTTCTACATGACAATGATCATCTGGCTGTAAGAAATTTAAATTGTACAAAACACTAAAATCACATTCTACTACTTTTATAGACTTGCATTTTTAAGGAAGAGAAAATTTATTTTCAGACAATAATAACAGCTAAAATGTAGTTACAACAATATATTTTGTGTTCTAAAGTAATTTCTAAAAATTCCCATTACCTATTATTTTACATATAACAATATCTGCAGTTACAAATATAAAATTTACATTAAAAGATCTATTTTTAATAACAAGTATAAAATACCAGGGGGCTAATTTAATTCTAACCTTAAATATAAAGAATTTAAAATTGGTAATGTGTTATACAAATTCTACTTTTATATAAAGTTTTCTATAGAATATATTTTGATCACATTCTTTCCTTTCCTCGACCCTGCTCAAATCATCTTCACCTCCGTACCCACAAAAATTCTACATTTAAAGAGAGAAAAGAAGGTCTACAGGTGTGATATTTTGCAACAGTATTGAGCAAAATGTAAAAGCACTGTATCTGAGTTGGGGAAAAGAGAAAACCAGCTTCCATCATATTCTTGAATATGCAGAGCCACCCAAGTATCATCTCTATGGTGGTCAGGAATGTTTTGAGTTTCAGAAATTGTGAATGAATATAAAGATTATAAAGGGCAAAAAGAGCATCCTCGGGGCATCAAACTTTCTAATGCCTGTTGCAATAGCTATAGTAGACCTTACGTTAGACACAGGAAGGTAGAAGGTAGGCAAGTGTGAAATTGAAGAGGTAATGCAAGGACCTGTGATTTGAAATATTGTTATTTCTTTACTTACTTAATGATAGTGAAGTGAGCTATTCCTCCTGCGTGTGTACTTTCATGGGAAGTCAAACTTCAACCTCCTGTGTTGTTTCTCAGTAGCCATAATTTGTGTTTCTGAGACAGGATCTCTCACTGGTCCTGCATCTCAACCATGTAGGCTAGAATGTCTGTCTGGTGAATTCCAGGGGTCTGTGTGTCTCCGATCCCACAGTGCTTGGAATACAAGCATGTATCACATGTAATTGAACATTGTTTCCATAGCAAGTGAATTGCTGACTGTACTTTCTTCCTGGACACTACTCATTTATTTTTAAACATAATATGCCAAGCATAACTCTATGTGTTTTAATTTTAAAACAAATGAAAATGCTGTTGACTACATAACATTGCCTTATTTTTAAAGATATTTATCACAGTGTTTCTTCAAAACTCCAATTCTTCACATAAATTGAAAGTAAAATAACGAAAACATCATATTTAAACACAAACAGGATTGCTTAAAACAATCTTGAAAAATAAAAGAACTAAAAAAGTTATTAGCATTTATATCTGACTCTGTTATGCTACAGACATAGAGTAATAAAAAACCATGATACTGGCATAAAAAATCAATTGGAAAGAGGAACATGAAATTATAGAGAAAAATTCTCTGAAAATAAAACACAAATGGCTGATTACTTAAGCGACAAGTAATCAAAATGTAGAGTTATGGCACCTACTCCCAATGGCTACAAATGCAACTAAAGCTCAGAGATCATTTCACAAGAAGATGTGGAAAAATTGTAAGAGTCAGAGAAACAAAGTTTGCTGTCAGATGGAGTTTCCTAGAAATGTCAGAAACTATTTCCATTAAGTCTTATCAACAAGATTCCCAAAATAGTAGCTGAACAAATACAACAATAGTATCCTAATGTGGACAGGAAAAGAACAGGGTATCTCAATATAGACTAAAACTACAGACACCTAAGAATTGCTGAAAGCTAGAGAAATACTCTTCCCCAGGTAAGAGTATACCAATAAGTTTTCCAATACCAAATGGTCAATCCTTAGAACATATATACAAGTAAGGTAATACAGACTGAGTTGTTTGTATTTGTGAATGTACAAATACATATGTATATACATATATTTATGGGACAATAAGTGATGCAGAAAGAGGTCATGCATTTGAAAGAAAGCAAGGTGGCATGTAATGCACTGTGCGGAAGAAGAAACAAGAAGGAGGAAATGATATTAATTATATTATAATTTCAAAAACATGAATAAAATATTTTAAACGTTTAACATCTGTAGCCATCTGTGAAATGTAATTAAAACATTTTGAGATTTCATTTTTCTAAAGTCAGGCTAGATAAGGTAAAATTATAAGAAGATGGGCAGGGGAGATGGCTCACCGGTTAAGAGCACCGATTGCTCTTCCAGAGATCCTGAGTTCAATTCCCAGAAACCAAATGGTGGCTCACAACCGTCTATAATGGGATCCAGTGCCCTATTCTGGTGTGTCTGAAAAGAGTGACAGTGTGATCACATTAAATAAATAAATAAATAAATAAATAAATAAATAAATAAGATGGTAAAACAAAAATAAAAATGAAAATATCAAGCCAAATGACAGTAGATACTGTTGAAGATATGGAGAATAAAAACACAGTCATTGTTTGTGAATGTGTAAACTGATGTAACCACTATGCATATAATTACTGAAGTTCCTCAAAAAGCTGAAAATATATCTACCACAGGCTCCAACTATATCAGTCTTTGGTATAGACTCAGGACTCCATCTTAGCACAGAGATGCTAGCTCATCCACATTCACTAATGCGTTATTATTATTTACTGTTAGTTGGAAAGTAGGTTCTAAAATTAGCAGTGCTGGTAACACCGCCATAAACAGCAGGGCTCTGACTAGGTAAACAGAAGGATTGTTAATGGATAACCAGAAGTTTAAACTCAGCATTCCTCAGAAGTCTCACAAGGAGGGCTTCTGTTTGATAGAAAAATCACTACTTTCGTTCCCCCCTCACCCCGCCAGAAAACAGCTCTCTCTGGCAAGGGCATCTAGTTCCCAATTAATCTAAACAAATAGCCTGTATTAGCTTAAAGACTCCATCCTGTTGCCTATTATATAAAGTCCAATTGGTTTCTTATCAAGTTGCTGTTGTTTATTCTCAGAGACAGCCTTGGCAATTTGTTCCCCAAATACGTGTTTCTTTCTACCCACAGAGTGGTCCAGTTCTGAGGTTTTACTGTACCCTCACATTTACAATAGCCAAGGCATAAAAACAACTAGCTCTTAATCAGTGGGTAAATGGGAAAAGGATATGTGGTAAATTCTTACAATGCCAGTACTATTCAGTTGTTAAGAAAAGGGAAATAATGAAATTTACATGTGAATTTGGTAGTTACTTTGTCAACCTGATATAAGATTTAAGCACCAGAGAGAAGGTAACCTTACTTGAAAGGAAAAAATCATAATATTGTTCTGTAAGCAGGCCTCTAGGGGCATTTTGATTAGTGATGGATGTAAAACTGGTCAGCCAATTGTCAGTGGTTTTACCGCTGGTGAGGTTGTCAGAGGATGTACAGGAAATCAGGTTAAATACAGCAGAAGGAGCAAACCAGTGATCATTTGTACCCTGTGACTATTTAGTTCATGTCATTAGGATCCTGCACTAACTTTCACATTAAAAATGTGTGGCCTGAAAGTTGTAAAGTTACTCTCCCGGAGTTCCTATATCATCGCTATACCTACTAACCAAGAGGTCCAAACTTGGTATGCTACAGCCACTGCTATGGGAAGAATCTGACAATCAAGTGTCTTGTTGAACATGCAACATATTTCGATCATAGGACATGGAGAAATCAGCTATACTCTTCTACTACTAGATGATACTCAGTTGGAAGCTGCATCTTCACTGGCTAGCCTTCAGCTTGCCGAACATGCCATGCATGATACTAGAAAGAGAAAGGCGATGCAATTGTTTGTCTCACCCACTGTTAACCCTGCAAGATAAGTGAGAAGCTTCCTGGCATGAGATGCCCACAGGTACAGGAGTAGAACCAATGTTACGAGAATAAACAAGCACTTTTGTATTTAACCAACATTGAATTCAAAAGCCTTTCTATGAATTAGAACCTAAACACGATACTGTCGGTGAGTCAGTGATATATAAGTATGGGTCATAGGAGAGAATTTATTATTACTATCCTGTTAACTAGACCTTGCAGTAAAACAACTTCTAAAGGGTTATTGTTATATGCCTAAGTCATCGAATCACTCATCCTTCAATAATGAGGTCTACACTGGCAGTAGATAACAGTCAACAGAAAGGCTCCCAAATTTATTAGAGGGGAAGAGAATCTGGAGTGCTTAATTCTAACTATAATGTTTGTATCATGATATTTTCCCCCAAAGGCATACAGATTTATGTAGAAAAGGGGTCTAGAAGGAAGATTTTGTGATCTGGATCTGATAGACTTGTCCAAGACAACAGTGCTTGGGGAGGTACACATATGAACTCAGAGCAATGTTGACAGTTTACAAGAGAGCAGCCAAAGCCCAAGCCAGCATAGGGAAAGGTAAGTAAGTATGAAATCCCACGACTAGGTATTGAGCTATTGGTATTTGACTGCTCCTAGGAGAATGAATCTTACTCTTCCTTAATGGTGTGACACCTAGTATATCAACCATACTCCAGAGAAGGTCTTATACCAAGGAGTAGTATAGTAGTCCAACCTAAACTGAACTGGATCAATTTTGAAAAAGAGAAAGAAGAAATCGAGTTGGTAGGGATGGATCTAGGAGTAGGTGATGGACGGAATTAAATATAAACTAAAAACAATATAGGAATTACTCATTCAATTAATACATCATTAAAATCCTTTATAAAAATAAAAACTGCAGACACATATTTATGCAAAAACAAATTAGATATTGAAGAAATAATTTTATTCACAATATGGATAAACCACAGCTGGCTAATGTTCTTTTTTTTGTATCACTTAATATTTAATTATAACCAAACTGTGCTGTAGACTTCAATTCCTGATGACTCCTATATGAAGTAGCATCACTTAGTGAAACCATTTCGAGACATAAAATCTCACCACCTTTTTTTTAAAACAAAAAGGTCAAAGGAAACTACCTGACTTATCCACACTAAATAATTTGAGAAAGACAAATTGAGTTGGGACAATTCTTGAGAATTATTATTGAGCTATTATTTGTCCCAGTGGGCAGTAATCCTTAGTAAATGAAATGTTTCATCTGAACATTACCAGTACATAATGAAAACTGAAAATGTAATAGGTATATTGGCTTTTTGAAGAACATATCTATAATTTGGAATGTCTACTTTAAACAACTATAAAGAAAACATGTTTCGTACTTCTCTCTAGCTTTGTTTATTAGCTACTTTTAAACTATTTCTTAAAAGATGATACTGTTCTTTTTGGTTTGTTTGTTTGTTGTTTTTTGATTTTTTGTTTTTTCCAAGACACAGTTTCTCTGTGTAGCCCTGGCTGTGATGGAACTCACTCTGTAGACCAGGCTGGCCTCGAACTCAGAAATTTGCTTGCCTCTGCCTCCCAAGTGCTGGGATTAAAGGCATGTGTCACCACTGCCTGCCAATACTGTTCATTTAATCACATCCCATCACTGACATCTAACCTACATCATCAGTCAATCTAGCAGTTACAGACTTGTAACTCCAGGACTTGAAAGGCTGAATGAAGTGACAGTCACCAACTGAATTAGAGAGTGATTTAGAAATAGCATGGAAAACATAACACAATCCTTTCTCAAAGCAACAAAAGCAACAACAACAAAAACTTACAAAAATAATTTTACATGAAAGTTTTCAAGATCATATTAACTGTGTCATTTTGTCTTAATATTTGAGAAGTGAGCCTACTCTCAACACACCTTTCCTGTCCCAGGCTCGATGCCCCAGGGTAGGAGAGTGCGAGCGAGCATGGGGAGACAGAAGTGGGTGGGTAGGGAAACACTCTCATAGAAACAGGAGGAGAAGGAATGGGATAGGAGGTTTCTGGAGGGGAACTCAGGAAAGGGGATAAGATGTGATATGTAAATAAATAAAATATCCAATTAAAAAAAACCTGAAAGGAGTGAATTATACAGTAACAAAATTCCCACAGGCACCTCAGTTATCTAATATTGCATTGTGACCTTATTACCAATTAATTATTTTTTATCTTTGGTGTCAACACCTATATAAAAGACGTCATCTACACTAAGTAAAATATCAATCTTCCAACAGCAATCCCTAAGAAATACTGAATTTCTACTTATTACTTTGTTGTAAGGTTGGTCAGATAAAACTCAGCTGAATATTTGCTCTTCAGTTTTGTGTGTTATTCTAACACTTCCTGTGGCATGGGCACTTTCTGAGTTCTCTAGCATTTCAGAAGGATAGGAATAAGTACTCAGATAACTTCCAGATCTGGAAAGCAAACACAAATTCTATGTACGGATGGAGAAGAAACAATGAGTTCACGAAAGACAAGAGTCAGAGGAGAAATCATAATGGTCATGCCATCACAGATCAGAGTAGAGCATCCTGGGAAGTCCACCAATTCCTGGGAGACCAGTGGAGGAATTTTTCCAATCATGAAAAACGGTAGAAGAACAGAAAGAACAAAGGAAGAAAAGAGGAAATGCCCTGTGGCCAAAGTCATCAAAGTTCACACATTAAATATATCTAAGATATATTTAATACAAATTACTGTCTTTAAAGCCTGTATTTAAAATGTATTGGAATGGGAAATGCATTTTCCATGAAATGTAATTATGTGTCTTAAGCTTCAGCAGTAGGCAGGATCAGATAATTATAATCTTCATTACTGCTGCTTTGTGATGATAAAAGTGGAAACTAAGCATCATGTTTGATCTCTGAACTAGTCACCGAGCTCGAGGAAGTTTTTTGAGAAAATTATTGAGAACTGTAACATTTCGTGTCTAAACTGTGTCTCAGAGAAAACTAAGGTGAAAGAACTTTAGCAGGAATGTAACAGGAAACCAAACATGAACCTCCAGAAGGCCGCTTGACATGTTGCAAAGTGCAAGAGACTCTTAACACATCTACAAGTACTTCATCCACATTGAGGGTTTTGTGCCAATCTCTCCATTTGATGTTAATCTGCACTCCAGTATCCACAGCCTAGGGAGCTGCGGTACATGAGACTTCAGTGGAAAACAGAAATAATGCATCTGCCAGGAAATTCTATCCCTAACTTACTTTGAAAAGCCCAGCTCACAATGTCTTCCAGTTTTAAAAAAAATGAAGAACAAACTTTTTTTTTGTTTTACATTCTTATCATGTTACCTATTGCTACCTAATCGATTGCTCAGATAATTGTTTTAAGACCTAACATTGAAGCTCGGTGTTTGAATATGAAAATCCATATACGTACTGACCAAAGGGGAAGTGATTCCTATTGAGGACATCATAGTATGTATTGACTTATCTCTTCTTTTTCTTTGATTTCATAAGTCGAACCACAATCAAAACGCTTCCCTTTGTGACTAGGAGTTTTAAATTAAATAATTAATTAACTGGGTCACTTAAAAAATCTCTGAAGTTCTCTTTGTGTTATGTCCTGAGTGAGAGCATGTGGAGATAAATCTGAGCGAGATTCATAATGTTCCTTGAGTGTATAAATGGTGAATGAGTTCGGTTTGGAGGAGACAGGATGTCTGGTTGATTTACTGTACTATCATAGGGGTGCTTAACTCCCAAAAAGCCATGTAGATACTGTATTTTGAGTGTGGAAGTGGGAAAACAAAATTGAGTTATAAAGCAAGTGTAAAGAGATACTAAGTTTGAATAAGAGGAATTGGCTCAGTTTCGATAAGTCTGTGAGTTAGGTAAATATTTAAGGATCTCCAAGGAGAGTCATCCCATTACAGGCCACTGAAATCTTGATTTCAATTTAGTGTATATATACTGGAAAACAGATAAAAGAAGGCTGTGTTTTCTGTTACAGTCAGAGTTCAACACATCTTTTCTAGGTGGAATTTCCCCTGTTTAAAGATTGTAGGCTACCTACTAATCAGACATACCTATTACATCTGATATTTGCCTCACTATTTTCCATGCCAGACACAAATGAGAGAAAAATTGAACTTCGCCTTTCCTTCACTCTACAAAGAATCAGGATCTTAAGGACCGATTAAGAGGACAGAATTCCATAAGCCAAATACTGTCAGCAATTCTATTAGGGCTAGCATTTATGAGCTTAGAAAGTGACAAGTCTGGTACTATTGAGTTTGTTTCATTTTCATCTTTTAATGCTGTACTAGACCTATTAAAATACTGTTTTGGGATTTCATTTTATACTTTTCAAGTCAGCACAAATGGAGAGGGTAGAGATATCAAGGCCTTGACATATCAATACAATTATATATGCATTTTAAAAGTGCATATTTAAAATGATAGTAATTATCATTAATATTTTGACAATAAAACTAACATGATAGCATCTATCCAGCCTTGTCCTATATGTGCTTACACTGTGGAAAAATGCAAACAGAATGTAATACAAAACTCTACAGGCTTTAACAATCTGATTTCAGAGTAAGACAACAACTTAGAAAACTTAAAGAGTCATTATACTAATCAAGAGTAATTCACATAACATGAAGTCATTTCCCTAGGAGTGTGGAGAACGGCAACACACCAAATAACATCTTGGAGATAACAGAATTTGGAGAGCTTCATAGACTCATATAATCAGATTTGGCCTGAACTGGGTTTGCCCTCAGTTGAACTCTTACTGCATATTTTCTTTTTCTGCTGTGCCACTTAACACATGCTAATTATTTGTGTGTGCATGTGTGATCTCTAACAAGATTATAAACTTTGATCTCAGGGAGTATTCCTTATACAAGTGTATCTTCCACAAATTAAGAATTCAATAAATATTTGCTAAAAGAATGAATACATGAATATTAAATGTGTAGAAAAGCAAGTGTGATTCTGCATAAAGGACTCACAGATGCTCAAAACCTCCGTGACTTCTTTGGTTTAAGGTTGAGGAATATTAAGAGGAACATTGTACAGAAATAAAACCACCCAGAATTTTCTAATAATAGATAATGCTAGATTTAAAACCAGAGTCTTAAGTACTATCTCTTTTCTCTTCATATCTATGACATGTTCAACCGATAATGGCCATCAACATCACTCTAATAATAAACCTAAATTAACCTAAGTAGACAAAATACTCCCCTGGCTAATCATTATTATTTATAAGTGTTTGTGTCTGTTTTCTTTCTGGTCATTGCAACATATTACATTCAGTGGGTAGCTAAGCAGTACAGATGCTTGAAGGATGGTTGACTAGGGCAGCCTCTAATACTGAATAATAAATGCTTTCAAGGGGAAAGTAACACTGTGCAGACAGGTGGAGGAATAATATTAGTTGCTAAAGTGACATCCCAGTTAAAATCACCTTCTGTAAGAAGTCTGTCTCTTGTAAAACTCCTCTTTCTGTAGAAGAATCTAACCCAGTTACATCAATCAAGACTGCTTTGTTGTGAGCATTTCTCCCTCTGATTTCTGAATTTTAAGTCATCATTTTGAACAATACAAATAAAGTTTTCGTACCTAAACAATTACATTGTTTAGAGATAAGTGGTGAACAAGCAACAGCAGTTACAGTTTCTGGTATCCATGTGTACAAACCAAGAAGAGATGGGAATAACCTGAGCCAAGAATTAAGAGTGTGATCAGAATACACTATAGCAGCTGGCCTACCTTCTTGAAATCTTAAAGAGTAAATTTTTTGTGTGAAAAATCATGAGTCAACTAAGGAATGAGTGTTACACAGTCCCTTCAACATAGACTCCAAAGCCAATTTGCCATATTAAATGTTTGGTTGAACTGCTGTATAATCACGGGCTCTGTGAAATCCTAGTGAAGATGGGAAGTGGCTATGCTGTGCTGAATATAGAGGAAGAAACCGGGTAAAGTTGTCTGATGGAGATGTGAGTAACCTAAGACTTTTGCTTTTGCTCCACAGATGAATGTACCTGAAGGGCCAACAAGATAGCTTAGATGGTAAAGGATCTTGCCATCAAGCCTGACAACACACTTTCAGTCCCCAGAAGTCACCCAGTGGAAAGCAGGAAACTAAACCCCTCAGTCTCCTCTTCTCTCCACAATCAGTGTTGTGGCTTGATGACACACAAAACAACACACAAACACACACACACAACACAAGCATATACCACATAAAACTCACACACACAACACAAACATATACAACACATTCACACAACACACACACACCACACAAACATAGACCACACAAACACTCACACAACACACACATAGACCACAAAAAAACACATATGTACAAACTCACACACATATACACACACGAAACACAAACATACACCACACATAAACACACATACACACACAAACATACACTGCACAAACACACATATACATACATACAGAACATACAAAGTCACACACACAACACCAACATACACCATACAAAAACACACATTTACAAACTCACACATACCACATACACACACATACACAAACTCACACCATAGATACACGAAACACAAACATACACCACACAAACCACACATACACACACAAACATATATTACACAAGCACATACACACATACATACAACACACACAAACTCACACATACCACATATACATTCAATACATACATGCACCACACAAAAAAAACCCACACATACACACACAAACTCACACATACCACACATACACATTCACCACACACACATACACACACACTCATACACCGCACACATACATATACACACCACACACACTGTGACATACGCCACACAAAAACACACATATATACTCAAACTTTTACCACACAAAAACACATACACACAACACAAGCATACACCATACAAAAACATATACACTCAAAATCACAGGCCACATACACACTCACACCACACACACACACACACACACACACACACACACACACACACTTATATACCACACACACATACAAACCACACACACAGACATACATCCCCCCACACACACACCAGGAACACAAAACATCATGAATTCTTACAGAGCTACCATATTTCTTTTTTACATAAATTGTACTATAAATTTAATAGGACTTCTTCTATATACTTAAAACAACAAAGTAAGAACAGCAAAGAAGAACCCTTCATGGTGGCCAAACGTATCTTGTGTAAATTAAGCAACCTTCTTTTTTTTTTTTTTTAATTCTGAAAAAGCAACTAAATTTTTAATTAATGTTTATAAAAACATTTTAGTAGGCTTCTAGGTATTCATTCCAGTGAGCATGATACAGCCATCTTAGAGACATCCAGAAACACATGTGTGAATTCAGTTTGATATAACTGAAGCCATCTTGAATTGTAATTGGTACAAGTACTCTTGAGTCCCATAGGTCAGTTTTTCTTTTTTTTTTCTAGATATTTTCGCAACCTTCTTAACCACGGGCCATCACAAGTTATTTCCCTCGAGTGTTTTACAGTAAGAACTTCAGAACGGAACACCTTTAATACTTTCTGTTGGTAGGCACCTTTGAGAAAGAAGTTCGACTCTGGAACACTGAAGTTATGAGCTTGAAAAGTTGAGTTCTAAAATAAGTACTAATTTGTATTTCCTGAAGTTAGAACAAGTATCTTTGAAATATGTAAACAATTTGCTTTCTGTAGCAACTTCTGCAGGTGAGCTGCATGACACTTACTCCCCAGGCTCCGTGTCTCTAGATTAACTACAGTTA
>JADRCD010190401.1:0-29209 GCA_019843815.1 Montemys delectorum
CTTGGTCTTTCTAAGTTTATTGAATGGATATCTTCCCAGTCTTCCTCCCCTGTTTACACTTCATTATTAATTCTGTGGACTTATTTTTAAATTTTTATCTCTTTCCCATTGCTTAATGGGGCCTCTAAGGAGGTCAAAGGAAAAGTTGTGCTTAGGCAGCAACTCAGCAAGCGTTTTTCACTTTCTTTTTTTTTTTTTTAACTTTTCAACTTTTGTACATATCAATATAGTCTATCTTGTGTTAGTTAACATCACCCTTCATTTATAATCGACATATTAAATAAGTCACAATTAGTTTCATGCATACAACATATCTCAAATCATAAAAATAACAGTCATCTGTATTAGTACAGTTTCTGTTGTTAAAATACAGTCTCTGGTGTTTGGTTACTGATAAACACAGAAGATATTTAGCTCAAAGTTTCTGTAGCTTAAAATTCAAAAACAAGTGTGTCCATCCATAAAATCTTGTAAGAGTTTCAGGATAGGTAGTGTAGCAGTGGTGGGAACACTTAGGAAAAGATACATGCTGAGCCAGGCAACCGGAGGGTTTTACATGTGAATTACACTCTCACTTTAGCAATTTGCTTTCTTTAGAAGTAAGTGAAGTTTCAGGATTTCTTTATTCTCTTTTTTGGCGTTTTTCACTTTCAACTGGTTTTCAGAGTCAAGTTTTTTGTTTGTTTGGTTTGGGGGGTGGGGGTTGTTTTGTTTTGAGACAGGGTTTCCTATGTAACAGCACTGGCTATCCTGGAACCTGCTTTGTAGATCAGGCTGGCCTCAAACTCAAAGATCCTCCTACCCTGCCTCCCCAGTGCTGGGATTAAAGGTGTGCGCCACCATATCCAGCCAGAGTCATGGCTTAGGCACTGGAGTGACCAACAATTCTTAGGGTTTTTGGTTGGTTGGTTGGTTGGTTGGTTGGTTGGTTGATGGGTTGGTTGGTTGGTTGATGGGTTGGTTGGTTGGTTGGTTGGTTGATTGATTGGTTTTTTGAAACCAGGTCTCTGTGTAGACTAGGCTGGCCTTGTACTCACAGAGCTCTGCCTGCCTCTGCCTGGAATTAAAAGCAGGCACCCCTACGCCTAGCCCCGACTCTTAGGTTTTCTCTGCTTGTTTTTTTTTTGTTTACTGTGATCCTCTCAAGCGCAGATGTGAAAAACCACGACAGATGTTTCTGAAGCTAATGGAACAGACCCTCATGGCAGCATCTCTTGGTGCCTTCTCTTGGTTGCTTAGCATCTGGAAAGGACAACCACACTGCTGCCCCTGAGACTAGGGCAGCCATCCTGCCAGAAACCCTGCCCTGACCATGTAAATGAGAAGTTCTAGCAAGGCAAGTGACCAAACCATGTTTCTCTGTTGTTCTTGGCTTGTTCTATTTTTAGCATTGCAGCTTCACTGTACATTTGCCACCGTCAGTCATCGGACTTGTGGAATTAATGTCAACATTATAAAAGTTTCACAGATGGCAGAAACAAAGTGAACAGGAAACTGAACTTGTTGCTCAGCTACTTATATAGCTGTGGTAGTTTTGATGAGAAAGGCTCCTATAACCCCGTATGTTTGAATACTTGGTCCCTAGTGAGTGGAACAGTTTGAGAAGGATTAGGAGGTGTGGTCTTGTTGGAGATGTGTCACTAGGGGTAAGCTTTGAGCTTTCAAAAGACTCCCTTGTTAGTTCTTTCTGCCTCATGCTGGTGGATCAAGATGAGAGAGCTCAACTACACCATGCCTGCTTGCCTGCTGCCATGCTCCCTGCCGTGATAGTCAAAGACTCTAACCTTCTGAAAGTATAAGCCCCCAATAAACTCTTTCTTCTTTTAAATTGCCTTGGTCATGGTTCCTCTTAACAACAATAGAAAAGTAACTAACACAGTAGTCAAGGGATGGAATCTGCCTAGGAATGGTACTACAGACAGTGAGCTGTACAACTACAATAAACAGTTAAGAAAATGCTCCACAGACACGCCCGCAGGCCAGTCTGGTGGAGGCAATTACAAACTGCAATTGAGGTACCTTCATCTCAGGCGACTACTTGTGTCAGAAAGCATGGGTAGTTTTTGGTTTGAGACTATTACAATTACAATTTACAAACTAATATTCATTTCTCTGGGATAAATACAGAAGATGCTAAGTTACATTGGCAACTGCATTTCAGTGCATTTCGGTATCGTTCTATGTTTGCTTGTTTCTAGACACAAGGTCTCATGGAGCCCAAGCTGCCCTCAAAATTGCTATGTAGCCAAGGATAGCCTTAAGTTTTGTTTTGTTTTGTTTGTTAGGTTTTGTTTTTGTTTTTAATCTTTTTGTCTCTCCCTCCCAAGTGTTTAGATTTCAGGTGTGCATCACACCTGGTTTTATGGGGTGCTGAGGAGAAAACCCAGGGCTTTGTGAATGCTAGGCGTGCATTCCACCAACATCCCCAGATGTTTGTTTTGAGACAGGGTCTCATTTGGCTCAATCTGGTTTCAAACTGGCAGTGTAGATAAAGCTGACCCACCTAGAACCTCTCTCTTCCTGTATCTACCTCCCAAGTGCTTCCCATTCTGCATGGCTCTGCCCGAGTTTTGAAAGAAACTACCAGACTGCACTGTGAGGTGATGACAGTTTCACATTCCTACCAGCAACACGTGCACAATTAGTCTACATAGTCAGTAGCATTTGCTATGACCACTACTTTTCATTTTGGCTACTCTGACAGACGTGTAGTGATACCTCCTGAAATAGTAAATGCTACTGAACATTTTCTCACTGGTCATTGGCTGTCTGTGTACATTTTGCTTATTTGCTAATTGGATTGTGTATTTATGGGTTTTATTTTCCAATACAGAGTTTGAAGTTTTTTATATGTCTAAGTACACCCAGCTACACCTTTTTATCAGCTGCTATGACATTTTTAGAGGGAAATGTTATAAAGTCCCTATCTTGCTATGCCACATTAATATCCTCCCTCTAGAAAAACTATCAATTGTAAGCCAGCTGCCTTGAGAGGAACACTCTTTGAAGGTGACCATTTACAACTGAGGTAAACATTTTTGTTTGGTTGCTTGGTTTTTGTTTTTGAAGACAGGGTCTCTTTACATAGCTCTGGCTGTCCTAGAACTCACTTCATAGACCATGCTGGCCTTGAACTCACAGAGATCCACCTGCCTCTTTCTCCTGAGTGCTGGGATTACACTAATGCTTGGTAGTAGGCATTTTTTTTTTGTCATCGATCTGCTTCGTACTACTCTCCAAGAATATACATATATATTCTTTTATTAAAAGTTGCATTTTATATGTATGCGTGTATGCCTACATGTATGTCTGTGCACTGTGTATGTGGCTGGTACTATTGGAAGCATGGGATCCCCTGGAGTTGGAGTTACAGACAGTTGCCAGCTGCCTGATGTATGTGCTGGGAACCTAACCCAGGTCCTCTGCAAGAGCAGTAAGTGCTAACCACTGAGCCATATCTCCAGAACTTACCATACATATTTTTGAAAAGAAAAAAAAAACCCCTGTGTTACTGTACATCTTTTCATGTGTTTATTTGCCATCTGCATGTTCTAGTCAATGTCTGAGAGTGAGGAAGTCCCATGTGGATGTGTGCAGTTGACATAAGCCAGCCACGTCAAGGACCAATACCTCAGTTCCATGGGAGCAGCAAAGCTTTCCCTGGGTGAGGCTCAGAGGGATAGCAAATCTTTTTTGTGATCTGAATGCAAGTGTTGATAGTGTGTGCAGAAAGCACCCACTCCTCTCTCACAATGCAGCTTTGCCTCCCCTCCCCCCATCATCCATATTTATGGCCTGAAGACTGTTGCCCTGCAGAGACAGCTCTGACAGAGATTAGCTACACATACCCCCCCACTCATTGTTCAGCTGTATGCAATAACCCTGCTGCCCTGTTCCACTGTACATAATAAACACACAGAGCTTCCAAAGTCCATCAGAGCCCATTACCCGATCCCGGATTTTTCTGCATCTTTGTGTCTCTCCTCTCTTTATCCCCTCCTCGGCTCTCAGGGCAGTCCCCAGAGTCCCGCAAGTACAAGGCACACATCCTTTGGTCATTTCCTAATTGTGAAGGAAATGTTTTCCAACTACTGTAAACAGGTTCTGCCTTTCAGCCACTTCCAGTATATGACATGTAATAGATCTGAGTTCAGTCAGGTAAGAAAGCTTGTTAAGCACACAGCAAAAGCCCTCTACCTCTGAAATACCTTACTTTCATGCACTGAAAGGTTAGAAGTGATACATCTCTATGTGTGAGAGAGGAGAGTGGGGATGAGTCTATTGCAATGGAGGAATTGGTTCTGAGAGGACTGAAATCCTGAGTCCACAGGGCAGGTCTTCCAGTAGAGTAGGCTTGAAATAGTGGGTATAAAATGATGCTGTCCACAGTTGTAATCCCTTCCTCTTCTGTGACCTAACCAGTCCTATTCCTATCCCATTTTCTAGAATATTCTCCCTTACTACATTTTTTTTTTTTTTGGTTTTTTGAGACAAGGTTTCTCTGTGTAGCCCTGGCTGTCCTGGAACTCACTCTGTAGACCAGGCTGGCAACGAACTCAGAAATCTGCCAGCCTCTGCTTCCCAAGTGTTGGGATTAAAGGCGTGCACCACCACTGCCTGGCTTAATTATTGACTTTAAATATGCTCCATGAGATACTTTCACAACAGATTGCTGTTGACCATCACCTGTGGCCTTGAGAAGTTGATGTATAAATTGAGCATCACCAGGCATTTTCAATCCACAATGTAGGTAATAATGCCCTTCCTTCATAGAGCACTCATTTGTATTTGTCCTTTTCTATTTCTGTCAGGGATCTTTCTAGACAATTGGTTTCCCTGGCTGTTGTGCACTGCTCTTTACTTTCCATCAGTTCCCTTTCACTGTAGAATATCCCCACAGATTAAGGAGACATTGCACCTTCTGCCTTCCATGGCACAAAGACAGTTTGAATTCTAGGCGTGTGCTGTTTTAAAATGGCTAGTTATTTTATTTTATCTTTTTTTTGTCATTTTCTATATGGAACATGAATTTATACTACACAATGTATGAAAGCCAGTTATAGTTATTAATTTCTTACTATAGGATCATATACCTAAGAATAGATTCCACCAATCAAAGTTGTCCACAAAGTTCACATAGGGGAGGGAGAGTGTGGTGGTCTGAATATGTTTAGCCCTTGGGAAGTGGCACTTGTTGGAGGAAGTGCATCACTGTGGGACTGGGCTTTGAGGGCCCATGCTCAAGCTCTGCCCAGTGTTGAGAGCCTTCTCCTGGCTGCCTTCAGACGACAGTCCTCTCCTGGAAGCCTTTGGATCAAGATGTAGAACTCTCAGCAACTCCAGCACCATGGCTGCCTGCATGCTGCCATGTCTTCCGGCATGATGTTAATGGATTTGAATCTCTGAAACTGTAGGCCAGCTCCAATTAAATGTTGTCCTTTATGAGAAGAGTTGCCTTGGTCATGGTGTCTCTTCTCAGCAATAAAACCCTGATACGGGGAGGCAGAGGACTGGAAAGCAACATACGTTGAATTCAATTTTTGTTTTTTTTTTTGTTTTTTTGTTTTTTTTGAGTCAGGGTTTCACTATGTAGCCCTGAATAACCTGGAACATATAGATTCCAAAGGCTGAGATATAAATCCTGTGATGTTGAGATTAGAGGCATGCACCACTACGCTGGCCACACTACACATGGCTGTGGGGTGCATCCTGTCCACTGTAGTTATTCCAAGAAGCCATGTAAAGTAGTTCTCTCAGCTGGGGTCCTGCCCTCCAGATGTGACCTGGCCAACTCTTGGTGTCTTAACATTATAACAGGCATGGTCACCTGCACAAGATCCGCACGGGATTGGGCCCACTAACATTCCCTCATTAGTGAGGGAATTCCCTACTCCTGCAGTGGAGTGGGTCTCATTGTTCAGCATCGGAGCCCCTACACAGGGTATGTTTCTTGGTTAGTTTCTTGACAACTTAACAGGCATCTAGGGTCACCTGGAAGAAGGACTCTCAATTGAGAAAATACTTTTCAAGTTGGCCTGTAAACAAGCCTGAGGGATATTTCCTAAACCATTGATGTGGGAGAGCCCAACATGTTGTGGGCAGTACCACTCCTGGGCAGATAGTCCTGGGTAGCATAAGCAAGCTGAACAAGTCATGGGGAGCGAGCCAGTAAGTTTTATGGTCTCTGTTACAGTTCTTGCCTCCAGGTTCCTGCCTGAGTTTCCTCACCACCTTCCCTTCATGGTGTACTAACTATAAGGTGTAAAAACTAAATAAAACCTTTGCTCCCCAAGTTGCTTTTTGTCATGATCTTTATCTCAGCCATAGAAACCAAACTAGAGATTCTTCTTAGGTGCTGTGGCTGTCCCTAAGTTGGGCAATCCCTTATTCATACTATTAATAACCCCTAAAATAATGTTTCTTTATAAAGTCCTACCCGGACAACAAACACAACACTGGCAATGCGTTCATTTGTTTTCTTCCCTGTCCATCCTTAGCAGGTGGTCAGTTCTAACACTGAGGTTACTCTAAGGTGGTGAGTTTTCTCTGAAAAGTACATCAGAGTTCACATAAATTTACTGAGTGGGGTTGACTATAAACCCAGTTATAAAAATTATAATGGGGCCGGAGAGAGCAGGGCCAGAGGGGCCGGCAGAGGTCCTGAGTTCAATTTCCAGCAGCCACACACATGATAGCTCATGGCCATCTGTACAGCTACAGTGTATTCATACACATAAAATAAAAATAAATAATAATAATAAAAAGATTATAATGGAAAAGCTCTATCCTCATGTTTAAACAACTACCCACACAATGCTATGCAAACTATGATGCCATTGTGAGTATAAAGCTGTAAAATAACCTCATCTCAAGTTTTTGCTCTTGGAGAATGAAATCAAGTATATGAAAACCGTAAGATACATAGTAAGCCCAAAGTAGACAATATCATTAATATCAGGATGATTCATTTATTATCATTTACATTTTAATATTGCTTTGGTATGGCAAGACTTTTGAGGAAAAGCAGGCTAGCTCATATAGCAAAGAAGTGGTATTTCTTGGTTTTAAATTTCTGATACAAAATTTAGGTCAAATCAATATAAAAGCCTTTCTTCAATAAAATAGATTATTTTTTTAAAAAAGAGCTTTTATACATCCCCAGTGGTACAAGGTCCTGACGATCTGAAATTTAACACTCAAGGGTTATATCCTTAAGAAGTGCACTTTGTTCAAAAAGTGAGTTGAGAAAACAATACATATATATATATATATATAGAAGCCTTCTCAAAATACTATAAACCTTTACCAAAAGATCTTGACATCAAAAATAGTTCAAATGTATTAAGAATCAGCAAGATGGAGTCAGCAGTAGAATAGTGTGAATAGCTAGCCTTTGTATAGAAACCACGAAGCTTTCCTCTCATTTTCATCATAACCCTATGTGTTGGGGATTGGTTCTAACGCTTTGATTTAATCGGGAACCTGTGTGTCCAAACGCTGAAGGTCCTTGTCCCCAATTGGGTTTTGATCAAAAATAAAGATGCCAGTGGCCACTGGCTGGGCAAAGGGGAGACAGAGCGGACCTTTAACTTGTGCAGGCTAGGGACTGGGAAAAAGGACACAGAGAGTCACCCATGACTCTGGGAAGTGCAGGAGAGAAGACCAACCAGAGCTGTCATTTGAATAAGAACTATCATTTGGCTCTTGTACATCTAAATTTTCAACTTATTTGGTTCCTTTCAACCTATAAACTATCTGATTGTAAGTCACCTCACCACTATTTGCACCTACATCACACACACACACACACACACACACACACACACACACACACCAAATAGGCAAAATGCACAAAACTGTGGTTTTGTAAAAGAGCAGTTAGATACTTCCCTTTACCCTACTACTGTCTTATCAAGCCTTCCAAGGCTCACTCAGCAACACTGCTGCTGCTGATAAGAAGGCAGCACCCATCAGCCCAATGTCCACACAGCCACAATCTCAATGTAAGGCCTGCAGCCTTTCTCCACCTCACAAGTGATGTGAAGAGCATGGGAATATGGTGTTAAAACCATAGCAAGGCAAATATGAAAATGAGAAAGTTTTATTTATTCAAAAGAGTCTATACAAACATACAAAAAGTAATACATGAAAAACGTCCCCAAACACATAAGATAACATATCTCATTTACAAGATTATTTACACTTTGGGGCCCATACTAAAACCATGGACCCGAGGTCAAGTTGACAAGAGAGTAGTCTGTGATATCTCACTTGGGAGGCCAATGACCATGGCACTTCTACTACAAAAACTAAACAAAGAAAGGCAGGAAAGCCCTAGAAGGTACTGTAATGTGTAGAAGTCTTAAAACTGAGTCTTTTAGTGATTTTTAAAGATCATGGCTTCCACAGGGACATAATGGTGTCCCTGGTAGTACCTGCCACCATGACACTTCTGTTCATGGATAGCAGAGTAATCCCCACAGACAACTCTTACATGTGATGTTCCTGACACAGGAAAATCACTACTTTTTTTCTTTCTTTTTTTTTTTTTTTTTGTGGCAGTAAGGATGGAACCCAGGGCCTGCTCGTGCTAGGCAAGCACTCCACCACTGAGCTGCACACCCTGCCCCCAAAACTGTCTTATGAAAACAAAGCTGTCTGTAAACACACAGGATTATAATAATACGTTCCCTAAAGGTTAAAAGAAGTCCAGGATCCATCAGAAGCTGAAGCCATTTCATTATTTCCTGGTACTCCCTTCCTTTATTCCTGCTTAAATGCAAAAGCTGATAATTTCTGATTAGTGGAAAGATTTAATGCCTTTTGCTTCTTGGAAAGATCCAGATTCTCCTTCACTGTTTCTTCCTGGTTCTCTGTCTCACAGATCTCACTGGCCACACGTTTTCGCTTCTTTGCTTCAGCTCCATCGCTGGCAGTTTCTCCCTTGGCCTTGTTAGTCCATGCCTTTGAAAAACAGTGGGGTGAGAGGTAAAGAGATTCTTATGCATGAAGAATTAAAGAATAAAAATGGTTTACTTACTTTCATGGGTAATATTCTTGTATACAGAACCGTAATTAGTATTTGAAATTTTAACTTTATTACTAAAGGTTCTAATGGTAAACAAATTTAGATTTCATATTCTTTGGAAATAGTTGCAATATCTGAAGAAGAGATAGATATCCATAATATTTAAGCAACTTTGAAAACTCAAAAGCAAATCCCCAATCAGGTTAAAAATACAAAATAAATTTGAAAGATATCCTCAAGATACAAACAAATGGTCCATGGGTACATGGACAGGCTCAGCATCTCTAGTCATCAGGGGATGGTGAGGAACACTTGTAATTTTTGACACTTGGGAGGCTGAGACAGGACTGTCAGGAGTTCAAGGGCAGTAAGCTATTTAATTAGATTCTGTCTCAAAAAAAACCAATCATATATACTTGGGGGTTGAGGAGTGAATCAAAGAAGAGTGTATTTTTCTTGAGCACCAAGGACATACATGATGCACATATGTACATGCAGCCAAAAACACATACATGGACAGTTCCGGTCTTTTTTTTGTTTTTTTTTGTTTTTTTCGAGACAGGGTTTCTCTGTGTAGCCTTGGCTGTCCTGGAACTCACTCTGTAGACCAGGCTGGCCTCGAACTCAGAAATCTACCTGCCTGTGCCTCCCAAGTGCTGGGATTAAAGGCGTGCGCCACCACCGCCCAGCTTGTTTTTTTTTTAATTAAAAAAAAAAAAAAAAAAAAAACACCATCAAAACTGTAACCTCAGTACATGGGAGACACGCAGAGGCAGGAGGACTGCCCAACATTTGAGGCCAGCATTCTTTACATAGTGAATTAGTTCTAAGCCAATCAGGGCTACAGAGCAAGGCCCCATCACAAAACACAACAATTCCCAAAGCCATAATCATGGGATGAGAATACAGTAGAAGAGTGCTTGCCTAGCATTCACAAATGCCCTATATTCTATACATAGAAATACAAAACTCCCCCAAATTAAAAAAAAAAAAAAAAAACCACACATACGCCGGGAAGTGGTGGCACACGCCTTTAATCCCAGCACTTGGGAGGCAGAGGCAGGCGGATTTCTGAGTCCGAGGCCAGCCTGGTCTACAGAGTGAGTTCCAGGACAGCCAGGACTACAAAGAGAAACCTTGTTTCGAAAAACAAAAAACAAAACAAAACAAAACAAAAAAACTCACACATACAATCACAAGTTTTGTTAAGTCTCTTCCTTTTATAATAAATTCATTCATGTAAATTTATACAGAAACACAAAAATGCTAAAAATACTCTAAATGAGGCTGGAAATGGTTAGCCTCGTTTCTAGCTTCTGGATCACGAAATACCCATTACTCATAAAACCCAATCCATCAAAGCCAGTGCCTACACTCTACAGTGAGGAAATGAAGTCTCAGGTGTAACTGGCACACTGCCCACTTTCCTTCCTCTTTCTTTCCAAATATTTCAGGTTAGCAAGCTACCCCTCCTAATTTTTGTATGAAAGGCTGGACCAAAGCACCAAAGTTTTCCAACCAAGGGAATTCTTCTCATGTAAGTAGATGGCATTACATTCTCTTCTACTTTCACGGACTTGATAGTAGTAGTTTAAAATATCTACTTTGTGAAAACTCATTCACATCTAATTTCCTCTTCACCAAGACTTTTTTGATGTATTCACTTTTCCAAAGAAAAAGGCAATTCTATAAGAACTTTTTAAACATGGGGAGCCCACCACGATCTCATCTCAACATAACAATCCATACCTTCCTTTCTTCAGCGGACAATACTCTAAATCGTATCATCCCCTCTTTTATTATGTCTGCTTCATCTGAAATGTCAGGGTTGTCGGACAAAATATGACTTCTATTTTCTTCCAGCCACATCTGGAACCCAGTCTTTGGTCTAAAGTAATAATAACATGAAAAAATTTACACCGAATACATTATCTGAAGTGTCACATGACATTTCAAATTTGTTGCTAACCATCAGCTTTTCAATACTCACCTCACCCCACTCACTGCTGACCCGGGTTGTCCTGCACCATTATTTAGGAAAGCAAGGTCAAAGCACACTTGTAAAATTGACTCGAATCTATTATACCTTCTGCACAAACTGTGTTTAGGTCATCAGAAGGCTTAATGAAATTAATCAAGTTTCTTAGCACTTGCTACCACGCATCCTAAATGCTTTATATGTATTACCTTATAGTAAAACCTCATGATTTGGAAATAATTGGTGTCTCAATTGATAAATCAGGCACCGGGGGTTCAGAGAGATGAAATAGCCTAGTGTAGGCACACAAGGTAAGAGTAGGATGAGACTGAACATCAGAATCCCTGTTTAGTCCACCTGCCTCCTACCATTAAAAAGCTGAAGAGATCCTAAATATTAGCCTGAATGAATGGCATAGGTATTTACAACTAAGATCTTATTTTTAATTAATTTTGAACAGGGTCTCACTATGTAGCTCTGGCTGGCCTTAAACTCAAAGAGAGCCAGCTGCCTCTGCCTTCTGAGTGCTGGGATTAAAGGCATGTCAGCACGCAGCTGGGACACTGCATCTCAAACACAAAGCTTCTCTACATACTCACCTTTGGTTTTCAGAATTTTGAAGGTACACGGCTGGAGTTTCAGAAGATGAACTTTTAGGATTTTCTTTTACTTCCTCAGTTTTATCGGCCTGTGAACTTCTTTTCTGGAAATAGGATGCTGCAGACGCCTATGAAAACAAACAGATGTGTGAGTCTGGTGACAAATCTATAAATATTTAAAAGGGGGGTTCTAGGTGGAATGCACTCCTACATAATCAGTGATAAACCAGGCACTTCATCTCTGCCAGAACAGAGCATGAGGCTCACCAAAGCAGTACCTGCTTAGACCTTGGCTTGGGAATGAGAGGCTTTATAACTGGAGATTTTTCATTATTTTCTGTTCGACTGAAAGAAGCAGACTTCCTGGATGATTTGTTCATATTGTCTAAAATATTAGCTGAGCGTGTTGAATTCGCTGATACAGCTGGTTCTTTGGAATTGACTATTACCTAAAGAGAAGAGAATATTCTATGTGAAGAAGAAAACAATTCCACTGTGGTACCCTTTTTAGAATGAATTCATCATGGAGTACAACCCAACCTGAGGCTGAAACAAGTTCTCTCAAATACCACATCTCAAGGACAGACAGGGATGCCACATCTCTCAGTCCTCAGCACTGGGTATCTAGAACTAAGTAGGACACAGATGCTGAGGTCAGAGGGGAATGGCTTGCAGCTTCCCTTTTGTCTTCACAATGACCTGACTTTAATCTAAGAATCTAAGGAGGTCATCTGGAGACATCCTTGTATGGATAATATTCAAACAGAAAAGATCACTGGTTACCTTGAAGGGGTTTACCCGTCCTTGGCTGCTAGAGAACACTGCACCTATTACAAGAAGAAAACTCAATAGTGTTGTGCTTTGTTTTGTAAAATCAATACAACTTCTGACTTTCACAATACTAAATATAATATTTTAACTTGTATTATATGAAAACAAAGGTACTTTTTTTTTGAGACAGGATCTCACTATGTACATGAGACTGGTCTGGAACTGCTATGTAAACCAGGCTGGCCTTACAGAGATTCCCCGCCTCCGCTGTTCTAGTGCTAGTATTCAAGGCGTGTCCTTCCGTACCCAGCCCCATGTAACTTTAAAACAAATACAAATGATCTCTTCCCTTCTTCTAAGCTAGAATAATATTAAATGTGAACTGTCTCAACTTGCTGCTGTGAAACATACCAGTGTGTAGACTCCTTCTCCCCTCGACATGCAACAGTGGTGCTAAGGTTAGTAATGTCTACAATGTGCTCACCCATACCCATCTTGTCAAGGAAACACCCACTTATGCCTCTCTCCCCGTCATCTGACATTTACCCTTCTTCATTCACCTGTTTCTCAATTTAAAAACAAAAACAAAGCAAGATCTTTACACTTTCAACTACCATCTTTCCTTACAACCCTACCAAACTTTTCTTTTCTTTTTTATTTTTTTGTTTTTCAAAACAGGGTTTCTCTGTGTAGCCTTGGCTGTCCTGGAACTCACTCTGTATGTAGACCAGGCTGGTCTCAAACTCAGAAATCCGCCTGCCTCTGCCTCCCAAGTGCTGAGATTAAAGGCATGTGCCACCATTGCCCCCTACCACACTTTTCAGAACCCACTAACATTACTATTACTTCCTCCTTCCCATACGTTTCTCCACACTATGGTATGAGGTCTAATCCTTCTACACAACAGCTAGAGTCCCCAGCCCACTTCTATGGAACCAAACATGATGGATACTTTTTGGCCCTTTACTTGAGATCACTCAGTGGTTTTCTATATAGTGGTGCCTTCAATATTTTCTTCATTCCTTGGCTTTTTAGACAACACATCACAGACTTAGCCCTTTCTCTCTGGACCAGTGATCTCTTCCAGTATTTCCTCTCCTCTTATACTTGATGCTTAAATGCTGGAAATTCCCTTAGCTAGGGCTGTTTCTTCTTGCTTTACAAACTGTAATGACTGCTTACCATGGTGTAAACTGTTCTACTTATGTCAATGGTTTAACACTTATTTTATGAAGTTCTGAAGCAAATGGTTAACTTAGCTAATGGTAATTCATCAGCTTCCCCTACAAATCTGTTTTGCTTTTCTCTAGTGTCTCTGATACTGGGCTGTTTTTCATTCTGAACCATATTCCACCTTAGAAACACCAACCTTTTTTTCTATTGTCACTATTCTAACCCAAGCCAAACTATTCAGTTTCACTCGGACTGCTTTGCTAGTCTTATGTCCATTCCCCCTTAATATCACATGTGATGGCGTTGGTCCTGCTTAGAACCTATAGCAGCCTCCCAGAAATCATAGAATGAAGACTGCGATTCTCAACAGTCTGAAAATCTTGTATATCCCTCCTAGACCCTATATTCTTCTTTTGAAGTCTCCACACATACTGTTTACTCTGCTCCCATCCACCATCCCTTGCAGGCTGATTCATCTTCTAGTCTCTGCTGTCAGTATTCCATGAGAACACCAACACGTAACTAGCTTCTGACTGGAGTGCAGCCACTGCTATAGGCTACATATATTTCTTACCTGATTTAAGAGCTGGTGTATCAGAGGAATTTGCACTTTGGAATAAGTTCTGCCCTATAATTAAAATAAATAAAACAATGTAAGTAAGGACAATGAAGTCATCCTTGATATTCAACATCTAGACTGCAGAGATACTTTGAAAAAATAAAAAAACAGAATTTAGTTTCTCTTAGCTGACCAAAATGGAAAAGTCAATACTAATGATAGCTTTTCTTTACTTATTTATGTTTTTATTTAGTCATTGTTGTTGGGGTTGGCGATTTGTGCATACAGTGGTCAGAAGACAACTTTGTAGACAGAGTCAGCGCTCTACCTTTGCTGTGTTCTGCAGGCGGAGCCCAGCACGCATGGCAAGCACCACTATCTGCTGAGCCTCCGTACCTTTCACTGATTTGAAAACATGTCTTACCATGGTTGGGTGGCTCTGGTTCTTCTGAAACAGCGTCTTCTCTGTCCTGAAGATGTTCTGAAACAACATCTTCTTCACCTTGACTTCTGACTCGTGGCTGACTCCACTCTGTAGTGGTGCGACTGTAACTGATGGGTCATAGGATTAAACCGTAAGAAACAAATGCAAAGACCAACTTCACGTTTAAGACAGTAAGGAAAATTCAAATAGTTGATGTTTTTACCCAGCATTCAGTTTTTCTCTGAAATCCTCTTCTTTCTCTTCTTCTGGCTGGGTTTCTGCCAATTCAGCTGCCTTTTCTGCAGCAAGTTCGCTAAGTTTTTGAGCCAATATTAATTTCCGAGAGCGAGAAGCGTATTTAATGGCTAAATGCACGGCATTTTGAGTCATTAGATCAGCAAGTTCCACACAGCGGAATTCTCGTTCCAATTTACAAGACAGCTAATCAGGGGAGAATCAAAATCAAATCATGCTAAGTCAAACTTAAAAAAAGAAAAGAAAAAAAAAAAAGACTGACAGGACTAGAGAAATGAAAGTCTTCTGGGTGTACCACTTAATTCTTCTAAAATGCACATTGTACATCTATAAAATGGAAAGTAGCTTTTTTTGAAAAGTATCTTATAATTAATGGTGTGTTAGCTTGATCAATAGTATTCCTTAGTGGCTTAAATGAATAAAATAACAATGCATTTACAAATAGTACCTTAGATTCAATGAGATGTGACATACTTCAGATGTAAAGTGCATGAGAATTAAGACAACTGTTTAAAATCAAGTGTAATTCTCCTAATTTTTTTTTCAGTTGCCACTCATCACAATAAGGCAGGAAATTTTAAAAAGTGAATTAAGACAAAAACCAGTTACTACTTTGCTCAGAACTAGACAACAAATGCTAAGTGAATTTGGACGGGAAAAGTAGACATGCTTAATATTTCATGTATATTGTCTGTGATCTTTATCAGAAATAAAGCTTTTAAATTAACATTTACACTTTTTATGTCTATAACATAAAATGAAGGGTGTTTTGGGGCAGAAGGGCTGACTGAGTGGTTAAGAATGAAGGGCTCTGGTAGGCAGCAGAATGGCTCCAGCAGGCCTGGCTAAATCATAGATTACATTCCTTCCCACTTCCCTCTTCCTTGCTAAATCATAGATTACATTCCTAAAACTGGCCACCAAGGTCTATTCCCCTACTTGACTACTTCCTCCTCTTGAGCCTGATAACTAAGGTCTACCTATCAAAGTACTGAATTCCAGCAATCAAAAGCCCCTTTTGTCACCTAATTTACATGCCCAATCAAAACAACCCAAATCATCCTAATAGGGGTTTCACCTTTTTCCTTTATAACCTGCCATTTGCCTAAGGGCCACATCTGTCTCACTTCTAGCCAGAGGCAGTCCCTTATCCTTCCAGGGCAAATATCCCTTCTCCTTATCCCTTCGTCCTTTTCCTTTCCCCTCCTTCAGTCTCCTGCCTTTGTCTTCCATTCTTTCCCTTTTGTCCCTCATGAGAGAAATAAATCTCCTTTGCACTGAGCTCTTGGTCTTAGGGTGTCCTGTGCCAATTTCAGTTCTTTCAAAGAACATTTGCTGCTCTTGGAGAGGGCCTAGGTTCTATTCATAACACCCACACAGTAGCTCCTCTCTATCCAGAACTTCACTTCCAGGATATGTAATATCCTCTTCTGGCCTCCATGATCACCAGGCACACATATGGTACATGAACACACATGCAGATAAATACTCATAAAGTAAAAACAAATCTTAAAAAAGAACAGGAGGAGGTCACAGAGGAACATTCATTTGATGCATCTTACAAAATACTCGTTTTTCTCTTTGGTTTGAATTGACAATCCAGCACATGGACAACTTGAGCTCAAAATAGTTCTTGCCACCGAGGGACACTAGGGGTCTTATGACTCATGGTGCAGGACCATTTTGTAACTTACACACCTGACCTATGAGGAAGAAGCTCTATATCTTCACCCGAGCCTCCTTAAGATTGCTGATATTAGTCCAGAAGAAGCACTTCTAAGTAAGGTGGAACTCTGACTCAGAGGGCAGCGTGGTTCTTGCGGTGGCTAGAATGAATTAACAGTCACTTCCCTCAATGGTCAACAGTACCATCCAGAGAAGACATGGGATTACATTCCTTTCAATAAATAAAAGCTTGAAAAGAGGACAATGAACCTTAAGAGACCCTGCTTCAAAGAGAAATGTAGTGAAGAAGCCAGGGCAGCAAACCTAGCCACTGGTGATGTCAAAAGGCTGGGAAATCTGAAAGCCTAAGGACGGTCTCAAAACTGTCCAAGCCTGGAGATCTGCAACAGTCCACACCTAAACTCTAGCATAGACGAGCAAGAGTCCCAACAATGGCTCTCACTCTTGTAAGTTACCTGGAGCATCAGCCGGAACCCAGTGGGTGGGCACAACGTCGGAAAAGCTTACTCACCCACCTACAGCCTTAGCTATAGGGAAATATTTCAAATATTTTAACTGTAACATCAAAAGTGAAATAGAAATTTTAAGGGAAAAAAATAAAATTTATGAAACATAGAAGGTAGAATTTAGTTTTTATTTACATATATTTAAGAAGTTCTACCTAAGGCTGGGCATGGTGCTACATACCTTTCCTCACTCAGGATGCAGAGGCAGGCAGATCTCTTTGAGTTCAGGGTCAGACTGGTTTACATACAGAGCAAGTTCCAGGACAGCCACGGCTACATACAGAAAACTTGTTTCAAAAGAATTTTTTTCCCTCAACCAAAGAAAATAATTAAACTCTTAATTTTTTACCATATTTTACTCACCGCAAGCATTTTCATTAAGAGCTCCTGCTGCTCTCTTACTGCCTGGTTTTTAATGCTCTCCTCATAATCATAACCATTTTTAGCCAAGTAATCAAGGTAGTTGTGAAACAGAACCGAATGCCAAAATTGTTCCTGGAAAATGGATAGAAGTACATAAAACTGAACATCCCCTTAATACTGGGCAAGTGTTAGCTGTACCTGAAGATGCCAGCTTTAAGATATTTTCTGAAACCCTCCTTTGTATATATTCTTACTTTACAATTCCAATCTCAGTGTGCTATAATAGCTTGGCTTTATGTTCTAGCCTTTTAAAAAAGGTGTTTATGTGTATGTGTATAGCATTTTTATTTCCTATATGACTAATCCTCAGAGAACTTTGTAAACCAGTTCTGTAGATGATTTGCTTCCTACCTAGCATTAACAAATTGCAAGGTTTCAAATGCCTTTTAAAACAACAGGGCTAGGTCTAGAATAGGACAAGGTTATGGTCCGTGTAGAGGGCTTACCTGACCCTACCAGGGAAGCGCTGCCCCTGGTGAGGGCCTCCCAGTCAAAGCCATTTCCTCTGCAGAAAGCCCTGGAAGCTGTGAAAGCAACCACATGAGGTGGTCTTCTGATCAAAAAGCCTACTGCATTATTTATTCAATCATAGTGTAGTAATAATACCCAACACTGACACTGTGACGATCTAAAATCTTCTGTGTAACAGGTATTTAGTATCAAATTTAGAGTATTAAGGCATCCACATACCTCCATTTGGCCTTTCTCTGTTGAAGTCTGACAGTAAGGAAGCTTAAAAGATAATATAGCTACAGCAGGTCGTGGAAGGGTGGGAGGAAACCGAGAACCTTTACAAGGGATGCACCTGTCAGTTAAAATAAAAAAAAGTCCCATGATAAAGACTTTACAATATCACAAAAACTGCTAAAATAAAACCTTTTCATAAATTAGGAACGATGAACAGTAATACTATTCTAATAGGCCTTTGGGTTTGAAACTTTTTATAAAAAACAATCCTAGTAATATTAAATGCCCACCAGAGAGACATTAAAAAGCAGCCACACCCACGAATGCTGTTCACATGATATATACCCCTTTGTCATGAGATGTGATCCTTTCCTTTACTGTGTGATAATACAATAAAAACACAAGTGTGAGCCAGCTGTGGTGGCACATGCCTTTAATCCCAACAGTCGGGAGGCAGAGTTTGAAGCCATTTTGGTCTACAAAGTGACAGAAGTCTACAAACAGGACAGAGAAATCCTGTCTCAGCAAACAAACTAAAACCCCACCACGAACCAAAACACCACAAATAATGGTTTTAAAGTTCTAATTTTTTGGAACATCTGATCTTATTTTCTTCTCTTTCATAGTTTTATAGAGACCATGGCTCTATGAGATAGGAGCATGAATATTTCAAATGTGAAAAATCTGCTGTGGTAACTGCCACGCACTTACTCACAAGCACCAGAATGCTACTTGGTGAATGAACAAGGCAGAACATGTGCATTCAGGGAAAGGAAAAGAACATACATACATGCCACTAACAAGCAAGAACACTAGTGTCTGAGCACTCTGTAAAGTAATCAGTTTTTTTGTTTAACCTTTCCCAGCTTAAATACTTTACTGATTTCATCAAAAATTAAAAAGATATGATTAGGCCTTTATTTTTTTTTATTTCATTTTAATTTTTTTTGGTTTTTAGAGACAGAGTTTCTCTGTGTAGCCCTGGCTGTCCTGGAACTCACTCTGTAGACCAGGCTGGCCTTGAACTCAGAAATCCACCTGCATCTGCCTCCCAAGTGCTGGGATTAAAGGCGTGTACCACCACCACCTGGCTGATTAGGCCTTTATTAAAAGTCACTTTCCAAGTCACTATACATCAATGCAGGACACTAATATTTCTTATTTTCTTAGCCTTAAAGGCTTTTCCTTATGGAGTAATTGGGAGATGGGGGAAGCAACAACACATCTTGGCTGCTCATTTAGTAGGGTTAGTCTACGAATGTTTAAACTATTTGGAGTAGAAAATGTGAAAGGGTGAACCATGTTACTAAGGAGGCAAAGTTACTTCAATTTTACTTTTAAACTGATCACAATATTAGATTAAATGAAGAATTAAAAAAAAAAACTGTAGAAAACAGGCCAATGTATAGATTAACCTTCTGCAGTAGGCATGGTTTACCCTGAATTAATTGGCCAGATACTCTACTGTCTCCCTGGTCTACAAATTGAGTTCCAGAACAGCAAGGGCCACATAGTAAGACCCTGTCTCAAAAAAAAAAAAAAAAAAAAAAAAAAAAATCACACACACACACACACACACACACACAAAATCAATATTTACAAAGTCATTTCGCCTTCCCAGCAATTCTGAGATGGGTACTTTCTGTCCTGAAATTCAGGAGAAGGCACAAAGTCTAAACAACAGGACCTGGCTACACAGCAGGTGGTATGACTCAGGTTGTGGACCTGACACCTCACCGCCTTTCAGAGTAACACAGCCCCACGCTATCTTTACCACAAACACCAAGAACAAACAGAAGCCTAGAGAAGTTCTAATGAACTTTCTTTCTGGAGCAAGGACAGATAAGCTTCTTTAAACGCAGCAGTAGACTACTGAAGAAAGTTGTAGGCTTTCGTCCCTGGTCTTTAGTTATCTCTAGCCACACAAAGGACATCAATGATCTCTACATGTGTGTAAATAAACAGTACAACATAGACAGGCATGAGGGTGCACAGCTCCTGGGAGGTGGCACATAGTCTCCGGACTTGGGAGGCTTAGGCATAAGATCATGAATTTGAAGCCAGCCAGGCTCAAGTCCTTAAGAAGCTCTCAAAAGAAGGAGGAAGAAGCAAGGACTGAGTAGCATTTTCCAACCTCTTAAAAACAACAACAAAAAATTTATTTATAATAAAACTAAGAAAATCATGAAAACACCCTATCTCAATGCACAAAACTAAATACAATTTTATTTTCATTTTCCCTTTCTGTTTTTGAGCCATAGTCACAATGGATAGACCAGGCTGGCCTTGAAGTCCCAATTCTCCAATTCTACCACTCATGGGAGAAATAAATACATTTTCACAAGCAGACCTATATGTATATAGTATCCCCCCCCAGGTTTTTGGAGACAAAGTTTCTCTGTGTAGCCCTGATTGTCCTGGAACTCACTCTGTACACCAGGCCAACCTTAGATTCAAGAGATAAAGATGTGTGTACCATCACTACTCACTTTGTTTCTGAGATTTATTCATTTTGTATACATAAGTATCATGTGTACCACATCCATGCCTCAAATCCATGAAGTTTAGAAGAGAGTCCCCTGGAACTGGAGGTTGTGAGCCACTGTGTAAATGAGTACTGGGAATGGAATCCAGGTTCTCTGCAAAAGCAAGCGGTCTCAATTGCTGAGCCATTTCCCCAGACTCCTTAAGCAGACTTCTGGAGATGCTAATCTCAGTGTTTCAAATGTGCAATGTGCCGGGCGGTGATGGCGCACGCCCTTTGATCCCAGCATTTGGGAGGCAGAGGCAGGAAGATTTCTGAGTTCAAGGCCAGCCTGGTCTACAGAGTGAGTTCCAGGACAGCCAGGGCTACGCAGAGAAACCCTGTCTCAAATAAATAAATAAATAAATAAATAAATAAATAAATAAATACACGATTCAAATGTGCAATGTAAAAGACTACCCTAAATGTGGTAGCACAAACCTTTAATACTAGCACTTAGGGAAGTGGAAATCAGGAATTCAAGGCTATTCGTTATTACATAGTTAAGTTTAGCCCAGATTGGGCTATAGAAGACTCAGTTTTAAGGAACTCAAAATAATTTTCAAATTAAAAGTTATTTTTAACTTTGAATACATCAGAGTCCACACTCAGATCTGTGCAAGTATTTAAGGTGCATGAGGTGGCTAGAAACCTGATTGGATCCCCTGGAGCTAGAGCCAGAGTTGTAAACTACACAACTTTACTCCTAGTACTTGGAGGGTAAAACAGGTGGATCCCGAGAATTTGAGGGCAGCCTGGTTTACATATTAGGCAGTCTCAAATAATAAGATAAAACATTTAATAACAAAGTGAGTCATTTTGAGTGAGCACTAGAGGGGGTTTATGGGTTCAAACTATAACCCCCTATTGATATAATGGGAATTCTTTAGTTCAAAAAAATAACTCGATTTCTAGAATTAGAAATAAAAGAAATTTCTAAAAACATCCTAACACTGATTAAGAAGTTAATTAATTTAGTCTCAAAACCAAACCAAACCAAACCAAACCAAACCAAACCAAACCAAACCAAACCAAACCAAACCCAGGGTCTCATTATGTAACTCTGGCTGACCCACCACTTGCTTTGAAGACTATACTGACCTCAAACATTGAGATCCACCAGCTTCTGCCCTGAGTGCTATGCCACCACACTTAGAAGGTTTTTCTTTAAAAAATAAAAATATAATGTTTTTCCCTGTACTGTAGAAGGAATTCAGGACCACCTGCACATTAAGCAAGCACTAAGCCATAGCCCCAGCCAACTAATATAGTTTATAATACCTAATATACTAACAATAGAATTCTAAAGATTCTATAAAGGCAAACATGGAAATAAGCATTAAAATCTTTATGGCTTTCTACTAAATTCAACTTTGCATTGTCTAAAAAAGACTGTATTTTCTCTCCTCAAATCCCTATAATGCAAACTACCACCACCCCAAACATTCCTGCTCTTGCCTTATAATCTGCCTAGAGATGCCAGGAACAGAATGTTACCTTATTCTATCTCTAGAGATACCCTATTCTGGGTATCTTCATAAGCAGAATCATATAATATGTAGTCCTTTGATTTCTTTTACTAGTGTAATGTTTCAAGGTTCATTTGCATTATAAGCATGTAATGTGTATCTTTCCACAGCCCAATAATACAGATAGACCACAATTTACTTTTCCCTTCACTAGTTGGTAGAAGATAAAAAGCAAATAAATATACTTATAGAGTCTCATACAAAGAGGAAGCTGGAGCCAGGCATATTGGTTCAAGATCTTATCTCAACCTCTGCCCCTAAATTAGACAACTTTCCACACTTTGTGATGGCCCACCTTAGCTGCTGGGGATTTTCATGGATACCAACCACCCAGTAGTGATCAGATCTTCCTTTGCAGTGCTCTCTTAGGTTACATATAGGAGTCCATGTATTCCCCAGCCCTCTGTTAAGCATTCGAACGCAGCCTTCGGAATCCACGTAACAGGGAGTACCTAAATACCCAGAACAAAGAAATCAACTGAAAATGTACTATTAAATAAACCTTTCAAAAATACATACCAAGGATTCAACTTTAATTTCAAAAGCTAAAGCTGGGAGGAGATAATTCAAAGTCACTTTCTGTAAAATTCATTTCCACAGAGACCCAAATGAAGAAAAAAACTCTTGAATCTGACTTAAATTTACTAAAAGGAAACACACCCCCCACACATACCCACACTAACATCCACCAGTTTCAGTGAAAGTTATGTCCCCTTGCTGGGATATAACAGAAATTTTTTAAAAGTCCATTTAACTTTTTAAAAAAGTTTAAACATATATATACAAATGTAACTTTTAATCTCACTGTAGTACTTTTTAATAAGAAATTTTAGCATTTAATCCAGTATAGCCAAAATATTATGACTTAAACATTTATGTAGTCAATGCAAACCAATAATGGAGATTCTTTTTAAATTCTTTTTTTCAATACTGTCTTTTAAATTCAGCATTCTATATTTATAGCATATCTCAACTTGGCCACATTTCAAGTGTTCAAGAGCCAGCCACACATAGATTGAGCACAATTTAAGAAACTTCTTAGCATATATAGAATTAACTGGAAAAGATATGTTTATTAATGATTTGTATCTCTCCATTACTATACAATAAAAAATATTACAGCCGGGCAGTGGTAGCGCACACCTTTAATCCCAGCACTTGGGAGGCAGAGGCAGGCAGATTTCTGAGTTCGAGGCCAGCCTGCTCTACAAAGTTAGCTCCAGGACAGCCAGGGCTATACAGAGAAACCCTGTCTTGAAAAACCAAAAAAAAAAAAAAAAAAATTTAGAAAAATATATTTTTTTTTAAGGCTGGAGAAGTGGCTTAGTGGTTAAGAGCACTTGCTATTCTTACAGAGGACTATAGTTTAGTTTCCAGAACATAGACGAGGCTCATAACTACCTGTTAACTACAACCCCAGGGGATCTAATGTCCTCTTCTGGACTCTTGGACATACACATACACATAATTAAATACAAGATAATAAAAATACCATTTTCTTTGTAAGCTTTCTCACCAGAATTCTCATGAATAGTGAAACAATTATTATTCTACCTAACAATGGAAGTTTGGATCCATATTAAAATTAAAAATTTAAATATAGAGTATTTTTAAATCAATTAAGACTAAGATAAAGAAATTGTTTTCTTGAAATATGTCTTTAATATAAAGAAAGAAAATTATCTTGCCTTCAGCAGAAAACCCCAGCCATGTAAGGTAGGATTTGCTTGTAAGAGGAAGAGGATCACCATGCAAAACCTGTTTTTTCTTCCGCCCCAGCTCTAGCAGTTGAACTCCAAGGCACTGTTCTCCATCAAACCCTGTACCTAGAGAAATGTACATATGTATGAGGCACCAGGGGCCACTCAGCCATAACAAGTCTAAATTATTTTCTGTGAATTAACTTTGTGACACTTTTTTAGTAGTGGTGGGGGTAGGGGGAGGGACGTCTTGAGACAGAACTTCTCTAAGTCATCCTGTTTTTCCTAGAACTTGATTTGTAGACCAGGAAACTGAGATCCCATGCCTCTGTTTCCCAAGTGCTAGGATTAAAGTCATGTGGTATCATAGCCCACCACACATTCTTCACCATTTTTGTGGTTAACCCATATGAGCAATCTTTTTGATACATTAGAAGCAGAATAATATATTACAATGAACAATTGTGGAGACAATGGTACCATAGTTGGTACCATTCCCGTTATGATCCTGGTCTAAAGGGAACTGAGCAACATGTGTCCATCACTTTCTGCTTCTTGACTGTGACTGTAATAACGACCGCTAGTTTAATAAGCCCAGTTGGCTTCACATCCCCACTACAATGGACTGTGCCAGAATAAGCCATTCACCCTCCAGTTGGCTATATCAGGTGCTATGGAGACAGGGTTTCTCTGCATAGCCTTGGCTGTTCTGGGACTCTCTGTTGACCAAACTGGTTCAGAACTCTATCTCCTCAGTGTTGGATTTAAAAGCTAGCGCTGCCACCACCTGGCTCAATACTTCACAACAGAAGAAAAAACTAAAACAGGGCCATTCAGAAATGGTTGAATACTTTGTCGTAATCCCAAACCAAAATTCACTCACCATTTTTTATGAGACTAAAATTTTTTTAGTTTTACCATCAAGCATCTTGACACAGTCCAATCCCTATTTGATACTTACTTGCTGAAGAATGATGTACGAAAATATTGTCTGTTTCCAATAATTAACCCATTATGTTTCTATAAGAGTAGAAAACTTCCTGTGTACAATAAACACATTGTACTTATAACATACATTTTAGTCAAGCCGCTTCAGGTGGTGCTCTCTGGTGCTCAGTGATGGAATGGCAGGCACCGTTCAAACTGCATTTGGGCTGCAGTGAAGTTACACCAACAGAGATAAACACTGCTACAAACACTACAGACTTGGTGCACACTTAATTTTAAATTAATTTATGGTTGCATTTGGAAGGTTTTTATTGTTGCTTATGGGCTCATATTTAAAAAGATGGATGCAATGAAAGAGGAACAGCTAGCAGAAAGGTCCTAAGACAGAAACAAGGATAAGTGTTCACAGAGTGGCCAGTGGTAAGAGACAACGGTAAGGCATGAAGTTGAAGAAACAGATGAAGTTCTGATCACATTAGACCAGTAAAACACCTTGTTATGGGAAGTAGTTTGTTATTCTAAAAATAAAGTCAGAGAAATTTAAGCAGAAAAGAGAAACGGTCTAAGCCTTTAAAAGATCGTCCAGACAACTATGCACAGAATAGACTGTAACATGCCTAGTAGAGGCTACTATGACCAGCACTGAAACATGACATGGCTGGGTGTTAGTTTATGAAATGAAATGAGGCAGACTTAGAATGGGCTACTCGCAGAACAAAGCATGTTCTGACTATACTGATGGAGTTCATATGGCTTATAGTTGTATGGTTGAGCGTTTGTTAATATGAACGGTTAATAGACTAATTACTGAGGTGACCAAACTATTTAAGCAGAAAATTTGAGGAAAAAAAGTAAATGAGTTCAAAAGGCTAGTTAAACATAACACATAGATTTCAAATGAGTAACTGAATATGAAATTTCAGAGACATGGTTATGAAATACGACTGGTATACCAATTTAGACAGTCATATTTAAAACCACATTTTAAAATAAAATCCCCTAAAGAAGCTTCTCAAACTGTTTTAGGGTGTTTATTTTTGTTTGTTCTGAGACAGGTCTCACCTTATAGTTCTGACTGAAGTGAAATTTTTCTGTAGACTAGGGTAGCCTTGAAAGCAGGAGATCCATCTGTCTCTTCTCCCAAGTGCTGGGATTAAAGGTATGTATACATCACCACACCTGGCTTTCAAACTTTATTTTTGACATGAGTCATGATTATCAACTTAGAATTGCAAGCAACGTTTTTAAAAGGTAAAATCAAGAGTACATATTGTCCATGACACCTTTGTTTCAGTTACTCTTGCAGATATGTACAAAATGGCAATGAAAAAAAAAATCTATTTTTTATTGTAGCTATCCTGTCAACAAACTGCAAGTTTCCGACCTTTGGAGAGAACCAAGAAGATGAGGCTAACTATAACCAAAGGCAAGCACAGGAGGAGCCAAAAGAGAAAAGGAGCTGTTAGCAAGCAAAACAGTTGGACAAGAATGTCACAACAGCCAAGAGAGGACAGTACTTCCACCAGAGTGTTTAAAATAAAACAAACGACCTTGCACTAACCTTGCTACGGTCTGTGTAAACAGGCGGGTGGGAAGTGAAGACAGAAAGCAAGGAAAAGGAGGGCCCAACCTCCGGAGGTCACTCTAGCTGTTTTGGTTCTTTGAACTATAGAAGTTGTAGGTTATTTCTGAGGTATATAAACTGAACAATGTACTTGCCAAGAGATAAACTTTACACAAGCACATAATGGAATTTTACCTTTTAATTTCCTCAGTAGTAATCTATACAGTGGAGCACCCTTATTTTTTCTGCTTAGCAATATTGCAACATTTTCTAAAGTCAAAGACTACAATGAAGAAAATACTTAGTAAATGCAAAAGGAGGTATACAATCCAAAACCAAATGAGGTATAACAACAATAATTCAAGTAGTTTCATTTCACCAAAGTTAAGGTACCAAATAAGAGAAGGAAAAGCCTACCTCTATGATAAACGATGCAAAGCTGTTCTCCATGTCCTGCCATTGATACCACAGGTCCAGGAAGGCAGAAGATTTCTTTCTGAACACCTCCAATAGTAAACAATCGAAGGAGCAAGGCAGTGGTAGCAGCAGCCGCCCATCCTAGCCCAAGACATATGGCTTCGATATCCTCATTCTGAGGCATATCTACCATCCACTCTTTGCTTGAATCCCAAGAACTGAAGTGCAAGCAGTGAAGCTTGCTAAAACAAATAAGACAAGACAGAGACGGCCAAATTTTTATGTGATCTTTTCCCTTCCCTGAAATAGGGTCTCTGTGTAGCTGGCTGTCCCAGAACTTGCTTTGTAGAGTAGGCTGGCCTAGAACTCACTAAGACCCAACTGTCTCTGTCTCCTGAGTGCTGGGATTGAAGGGGTGTGCCACCCGGCTATCTGTGGTAATTTATATACAACTAATCATGATGCAGTTTATTTTTCTATTTTATTATAACTGTTTTTAAAGAAAATAATTATAAAATTCATTTGGAATGTACATGTCTGGTACCAGGGATACAACCATTTCCTTGAAGGTGATAAACAGATATATTCTATGGCATCTCAATCCCATGAAATAAATTTAAAGTGATCTACATTAAGACTGTTAACTCACATTTTTTAAAGAGTATTTGAAGATATAAGAACATGTCCACAAGATAATATTAAATGGAAAATTGAAGGTAAAGTCTATAAAGTGTTCCTATACCATAAGTGCACACAAAATAACAATCAAGACTTTAAAAACAAAGTATCAAAACCTTATGCAACAATTCTCATTAAAAAAAAAAAAGAAAGAATTAACATGAAAGACTAGAAGGAGAGAAAGAAAAAGCGTAATTCTAAGGAAAACAAAAAGGATAACCTTCTACCTATCAAACCATGTAAACTAATCTACAATCCACTAAGCAAAAAGAAAAACTTGATAAATATTACATTTCGATATTATCTTCCTTTGAAATTTTTTGTTTTCATATGAAGATTTCAAATCTAACATATGACAAACAAAACAAAACAAAAAAACCCTAACAAAGAAACAAACCAAAACAAATCAAGGCTGAGGCTTGCAGTTAACCAAGACTAGGACTGAATTAATTATAAGAAATATAAAAGTTTTTCAGATGATAAAAAATATTCTATACTTCGTAGTATATACAAATCCATCAACCTGAAGTATGGTTACATTTTATTGTATATAAATTATACTACAATAAACTAAATTTAAAGAGGAGGGCTCATAGAGACAGATGTCAAGAAGGATACAGATCAAACTATTAATTCATTTTTTTTTTTTTTGAACAGAGTATTTCTCTGTAACCCTGGCTGTCCTGGAACTCACTTTGTACAGAGATGGCCTGGCACTCACAGAGATCCTCCTGCTCTGCCTCCCAAGTGCTAAGATTAAAGGCGTGCATCACTACTGCCTGGCTCAAAGTATTAATTCTAAAAGAATTCTAAAGGGGATTTTCTTTAGGGAACGAAGGGAACGTTCATTTTCTGAGTACTCTATGAATGTTACTATTATAATTGCAATAACTATTGTTATGATATAAAATATAGTCTCATCTCTTTTGTGTTATAAATTATTCCTATCATTTTCATATGCAGAAGATGCAATGAGGAGACAACCAGAGCATAACATATTCTGAGATATACTGGTGTTTACAGCCAATTCTAGTTTCTCATATTCCATACTATAAATAATACAATTTGATCTAATGTTCAACAATGCCAGATTCTCCCGATTTACCTTGGTAATTCATCAGCACTTTCACATGCCAACAGAATAGCTTCATGGGAAAGAGTTCCCATTGTGTAATTGAAAGCATTTGATAGATGCGTTGCATGATGGATGGAAGTGTCATGGAACTCCACATCTATGGCACTGTCTTGATCGTCGTTATAACAGCGAATAATCCCAACAGAGTTCCACACCTACGAGTACGTAAGATCAAGTAAGAGGGACTCACACACTATAACTCAGTCCATACCTGGAGTTACCATATTCTAACTCAGCATAGCTTCAGGAAGCAGTGGGAATAGTAGAGCTTCAGTAACTAATTATTCTTTCCTTTATAAAAAGTCACATAATTAATTAGCAAGTGGAGTGTTTAACATTTTAAAAATTACATTAGTAATATAATAAAGTACTTATAATTGGCCTTTCAATAACTAAAACAAATTCTTCCAAACAAATACCTCAAACTTAAGATTCTACACACAAATAGAGATGTAAATGACAACAGATTTGTTTTTCTGTTCAGATAACTGGTTTGTCATAGGACAAATATATAAATTATAAAACAACATTAGTAACATTTGGAAAGTTTAATTTTCATTTATGTATACTATAGGCTCACACACAATCCTTGTCTGTCTGTCTGTCTGTCTGTCTGTCTGTCTGT
>JADRCD010190402.1:0-11509 GCA_019843815.1 Montemys delectorum
CAAAGCAGATTACATGCTGATCCTGAGGCCACAATAGCATAAGCCCCTCCCATGGAAAACTCCAGAGCTAACAGAGCTAAGCAAGGCATGGAAGGGGAGAGGTATATGAAACAAACTAAGCTTCCACTTTTCAGAAGGTCACACAGGTGACAGCTAATGTTTATTTACTGTAGTACTAGGGCTTGAGCCCAGACCTTTGTGCATTCTAGATAACTCACTGTCACTGAGCCACACCCCCAGTCCCTCACTGGGGGATTCCAGGCAGGTGCTCTACCACCGAGCCATATTCGCACAAGTTTAACATGGAAGAAAGGAAGTCATAGAAAGAAAAAGTGGGCCTTTGATATGGTACAGCGTGAACCTCAGCCCTGGGTTAAATCCCCAGCACCATCCCTATCAGACTTTGATGTGCTAGAGCACACTTGTAATCTTACCACTCTGGAGGCTCAGGCAGGAGGAGCATTCATTACATGGAAATGTGGGCTAAATAGCAAGTTTAAGGCAGTCTGGACTATGTGAGACCCTGTTTAAGGGGAGGGAGAAGGAAAGAGAGGAAGAAAAGGAGGGAGGGAGGCAAGCCAGGCATACTAATACACACCTGTTACCCCAGCACTTGGAGGGTGAAGGCAAGAGGACCTCAGGTTCAATGTTGTCCTGGACTACATAGAGAGTTTGAAGACAGTCTGTCAAAAATGGGCATGGGGAGGGGGAGAAAAATAGAGAGGGATGGGAAGAAATGCAATGTGATTTGAATGTGATATGTTCATTTACTTAGCACCCCCTCCCTAGCCACGGTTAACAACTAAAACCTGACTTACACTTATCCATTTAAATCCCAAATATTCTTCTTAAGAGGAAAGAGTGTCCTATTAGAACACAATGAGAAGTCCCACGTGGAGGATGTGATCTGAGTTCATCCCTGGAGGAGGCTGCATTTCCATCCCACGGGGCAAGGATGCGTCTTTATTGATTCCAAAGCACACCGCTCTCCTCACGTCTCAGCAAGAACCACTCATAGGTGTGAAATTTAATAAGTGACATCTTTAATTATAGATGTTGACTTTGCTTGTCTGACCTGGAGGATGGAAAACAAAATGACTCTGATGAAAATTGAAGACAAGGAGAACGAAGAAGCTGTGCTTGTTGGACCAGAAACTATAGCCACCTACACTGCATATTAGATAGCACCATGCAGAAATGGAGAGGGCTGAGGATGCACCTCAGTGGTAGAGTCCCTACCTGGAATTGCTCAGTGAGGGGCTAGGGTGTGGCTCAGTGGTAGAGCTCCTGCCTAGAATCCCAGTGAGAGGTTGAGACATGGCTCAAAAGTAGAATGTTAGCCTAGAATCATCTAATGAGGGGTAGAGGTATATAGCTCAGTGGTAGGGTACCTGTGAAACATGCACACATCCCTGGGTTTAATCCCTAGTACTGTCTGCTCTCTCTCCCAAAAAAGAATAAAGAAATGGAGAGGCAACATAGTCTACAGAGTGACATCTTCAGGCTTATACTTTTGTAGCACTGTTCATCACTGAAGGAAACCACCTTATTTCTTAATACAGGATTCCTAACTGAACCTGGAGCTTCCTAGTTCATCTAGCCTGTCTCTCCCTGTATCCACATCCCAGTGACTGGATTATAAGTGTGTGCCACTATCCCTGGCTTTTACGGGGGTGGTGGAGATCTGGGCTTAGCAACAAATGCTTAGCAACAAGTGCTTTACCCATCAAGCAATTCCCGCAGCCCCTTGCCATCACAACTTCTAAAGGTTCGAATGTTGTCTGTGACCCACATTATGACATGGAAATTTAAGAGCAGCTTTTTGACTTTGCAATGGCTTTGAACTCTGAAAACTTGAATATACAGAGTCGTGAGAGAAAGAAGTGACTTTAAAGAAGTGATTCAGCCATGGCTTCCCTGGACTCTATATGAATGTCTCCCAAGCTAGGATGCTCAAAATACTCAGTGGTGGACAGTTTCACTTACAGCCATTCTTCTCTTTCCCTCCCTCCCTCCTTTCTTTCTTTCTTTCTTTCTTTCTTTCTTTCTTTCTTTCTTTCTTTCTTTCTTTCTTTCTTTCTTTCTGATACAGTGTTTCTTTGTACAGCCCTGGTTGTCCTGGAACTAGCTCTATAGACCAGGCTGCTCTTGAACTCAGAAATCCGCCTGCCTCTGCCTCCTGAGTGCTAGAATTAAAGGTGTGAGCCACCACCAAACGCTCACTTGCTGCTCTTGCAGAGGACCTGAGTTGAATCCCTAGTGCCCACATTAGGTTGCTCACAACTTCACAGAATCCTACCTTCAGGCAAACTGACATTCTCTTTTGGCCTCTGTGAACTCACATATGCAAATGTGCATACATACTCAAACACACATACATATACATAAAAAATAAATAAAAGTAGCTGGGCGGTGAGTTTTTAAATCTCTCAAAAATAAATAACAATTCAGCTACCCGAATCTCTGCATTGCAAAATGAGTTAGTTGTGTTTCTTTAAATTGTCATTTTGTTACCTTTCATATACATATACTTATTTTGTGTATCCGTGTGTGTGTGTGTGTGTGTGTGTGTGTGTGTGTGTGTGTGAACATGATCCTGCAAAGGTCAAAGAAACCTTGTGAAGTTGGTTCTCCACTCCCACCTTTACATGGATTCTTGGATTGAATTCAGGTCATTATACTTGGCAGCAAGCTCTTTTACCTGCTGTGCCATCTGACCAACACTAATGTGGTCTTTTTTTTTTATTAGATATTTTCTTTATTTACATTTCAAGTGTTATCCCCTTTCCTTGTTTCCCCTTCGAAAAACAAACCCTATTCCCTCCCCTCTCCCCCTGCTCACCAACCTACCCTCTCCTGCTTCCTAGCCCTGGCATTCCCCTACACTGGGGCATAGAGCCTTCACAGGACCAAGGGCCTCTCACTATTGTGGTCTTAATAAAAGAAAAAATAACTGGGTAGTAGTGGCACAGGCCTTTGATCCCAGCAGAGGTGGAGACTGGTGGTTCTCTGAGTTCAAGGCCAGCCTGGTCTACAGGGGTAGTTCTAGGACAGCCAAGTCTACACAGAGAAAGCCTGTCTCAAAAATAAAAGAATAGATAGATAGATAGATAGATAGATAGATAGATAGACAGACAGACAGATAGATAAAAAATATTTATATTGTTTAAAGGCAGAACAAAGCCGGGCCCTGGTGGCACATGCCTTTAATCCCAGCACTTGGGAGGCAGAGGCAGTCAGATTTCTGAGTTTGAGGCCAGCTTGGTCTACGTTCCAGGACAGCCAGGGCTACACAGAGAAACCCTGCCTTGAAAAAAAAAAAAAGGCAGAACAACAGCCTGTAATCGTAGTGATTGGGAAGCTCAGGCCAGCTCTGATCACCTCAGTTGGATACCCAGAACTCAAACAGTAAGAGAGAACTGACTCCCCAAAGTTTTCCTCTGACCTCCACACTCACACTGTACTTACACACACCATGCACACACACACTCAAACACACACCACACAGAATAATAAATGTATTTTTCAAACCTAAAGATCTTTAAAAGTTTGAAACTAGCCTTGGCTCCAAAAAACCAAAAAAAGAAATGAAAAATCATACCACTGCTCACAGATATAGCCTCCATACGCCTTCTTTTTAAATATGACAAAATATTTTACAAAACAATAAATAAGGAGCTGGAGAGAGAAGGCTCAGTGGTCAAGAGTAATTTTTGCTCTTTTTTTTTTGTAGACCAGGCTGGCCTTGAACTCAGAAATCTGCCTGCCTCTGCTTCCCAAGTACTGGGATTAAAGGTGTGCACCACCACTGTCCAGCTACTTGTTGCTCTTAACCAGAGCCAGGGTTCAATTCCCAGAACCCCCATGGCAGTTTCCAACTGTCTGTAACTCCAGTTCTAGGGGCTCCAATCCTTTTTTCTCACCTCCATGGGCACCAACAACACATGTGGAGTACAGATATACATGTAGGCGAAACACCCTTACACATAAAATAAAAACAAATCAGTCTTTAAAAATAAAATCCTAATATCAGGGTGGAATAACAACCTTGTAGCAGAAAGTGGTTACTGGGCAAACCTGATGACCTGAGTTCAGGTCAACAGAACCCATGTAAAAAGCTAGGCATGGCACCTGTCACCACAGCTGGAGGCAGGGAATTAAGATCTCTGGGGCTTGCTGACTACCAGCCTTACTTAGCTCTAGGTCCAGTGAGACATCCTGTCTCAAGGCAATAATAAAACAGGGCACTCACTGTCTTCCTCTGGCCTCTCTATGTATATATGTGTGGACACAGACACAAATACATTTTCACATACCATAGACACACATTTGTATGCACCAAAAACTTTTCAAATTTTTACACAAAAATAAAAGGGCTAGTAATATGGTTCAGGTGGCAAAGGGGCTTGCTGTCAAACCTTGTAACCTGAGTTCAGTCCCTGGGAACTACAGGGTGGAGGGAGAGAATGGACTCTCACAAGTTGTCCTCTGATCATCATACGAGTATCCTGACACAATATACCCCTATATAAATATAAGTAGATAAATTATAAAAAACCAAGAGACTAGAAAGATGGCTCAGAGGTTAAGAGCACTGGCTGCTCTGGCAGAGAACCTGAGTTTGATTCCTACCACCCACCCACGTGGTGGCTCACAACCACCTAGAACTCTACTTCCAGGGCATCCAACATCCTTTTTCTTGCCTCCATGGGCACCAGGCATACATATGGTACACAGACATACATGCGGATAAAATACCCATACGCATAAAAAAAAAAGTTTTAAAGGAATAAAATAAAAACCCAACACTATTTTTAAAAATACTGAGAAGTTGCCTGTGTGTTTCCAGTGCCTTGACTTGCCTTGCGTTGGCTAAGCATGACCCGACTCTCTTCCATCCCTATGAACGTAGAAGACACAGACACACTGCAGCTAAAACCACGCTTTTGCTAGAGATTTAGTTTATGAATGTTAGAAATATAGTTGACTTGTAAAGGAGAGAGCACATTCCTTCAGATTCTTCATGTCTCTTCAGATGGACTTAATTAAGACAACACACTCTGTAAATAAAAACGCCTCATCAGAATGCATGACATTTTTAGAACTTGAACATGACCATGGAAGCTTCAAGATACTAAAAAATATTGAAAGCAAGCATTCTTCTTTGTCAAGAGGCCCAAAACTTGTCTCAGTTTGCACAAAAAATCCAAGACTCCAGAACAAAGACTCTGGGCTTGATATTTTAATACTCACATTAAAAAGACCAAGAAATACGACTGCAATCTGGATGAAATTGGACAAAACCTGGAAGGCGATCAAATAACAAAAAGAAGTACCATTCGACATAAGAATTTTCAGTTTGACTAAAGAGACTTGAACTCTACCACAGGAGAGGGCTGAGTATTTCAAGGCAAATGCTATTGGTTAGATCTGGGAGACTTTGAGCAGTTAAAAAGTCTGGAACCCCCAGAACCCACATTTGATAGCTAGCTTTGTCAACCCAGCACAAGCTAGAATCATCTAGGAAGAGTCTCAGTGAGGGGCTGTCTATCTTGTGTTCATCTATGGATATGTCTGTGGGGAGTGGTCTGAAGTTAATTGACATGGGAAGAATCAGCCCACTCTGGGTAGCAGCATTCCCTAGGCAGAGGGAGTCCTGAACTATCTGAGAGTGGAGATACTGAGCTGAGCACAAGCAAGCAGGACTGCAGTCATTTCTCTCCACTATCGACTCTGGCTGTGGTTTGTCTAGCTGTTTGAAATTCCACCCTTGAGTTTTCCACAATGAAGGACTGTAACCTGGAACTGTCAGGTGCAGATAAGGTTCTTTCTCCCCTAAGTTGTTTTTTGTCAGGGTGTTGTATCACAGCCACAGACACCCGGCAGGCATAATCAGTCATTCTAGTGTTCAGGAGACAGAGGCAGAGGAGCCTCAAGAGCAAGCTGGCTATTGAGACTAGCCATATAGGGTGAGCTCCTGTTCAATTACAAGACCCTGCTTCAATGACTAAGGTAAAGAATGGCTGAGATGACTGAGGAAGATATCCAACATCAACCTTGGGGCTCTACAAGCATGTATACAGACATTCACCCAGACATACATGTACACACATGTACACATATGTACATACATGTACACATATGTACATACATGTACACATATGTACATACATACAAACACACATGCTCTCTTAGCTAGGGTTTTTATTGTTCTGGAGAGACACCATGACCATGGCAACTCTTATAAAGAAAAGCATTTAATTGGGACCGCCTTAAAGTTTCAGAGGTTCAGTCCAATATCACCATGGCAGAAAAATGGAAATATGCAGGCAGATGTGGTGCTCAAGGAGTTGAGAGTTCTACATCTTGATCTGCAGGCAGCAGAAAGAGACTGTGTGCCACACTGGGCACATAGCTTGAGCATAGAAGACCTCAAAGCCTGCCCCCACGTGATAAACTTCCTCCAACAAGCCCATACTTATTCCAACAAGGCCACACCTCCTAAGAGTGCCACTCCCCATGGGCCAAGCATTCAAATATATGAGTCTATGGTACTAAGCCTGTTCAAACCACCACATTCCAAGCCTCTGGCCCCCACAGGCTTGTAGCCATAACATAATGCAAAAATGTATTTGGTCCAACTTCAAAAGTTCTCATGGTCTATCACAGTCTCAACAATATCTAAAAGTCCAAAATTCAAAGTCTCTTCTGAGAGTCATGCAATAGCTTAAACATAATCCCCTATAAAATTAAAAACAGATCACATACTTCCAACATACAATGGCACAGAATATACATTACCATTCCAAAATGGAGGAGAGACGTGAAAGTGAAAGAATACTGGACCAAAGAAAGAACAAAAACCAGCCAGACAAATTCCAAACTCTGCATCTCCATGTTTCCAACTCTTTTCCACATTTTTGACTGCCAACACACTTTTCTTAAGCTGGTTCCACTCCCTGTCAGCAGCTTTCCTTGGCAGATATCCCAGGGCTCTGGCATCTCTAACCTCAGGGCAATCCAGGCTTCACCTTCACAGCTTCACACAGTGGCCTCTCTAGAAGATGCAGGGACACCCCTGCCACCCTTGGCAGCTTTCCTTAGTCATGGAGAGAAACTCTATAACCCCTTTCTTCTATTCTTGACTAAGCCAGAATCACGTGGCTAAATCTACCAAGTTCTACTGCTTGCTGGGGCTGAAACATGGTCCCCTTATTCAATAACATCTTCACCAGCTTTCTGTTTTTAAATGGTTTCCTTCACTGTCTAAGGTTGGCTGTCCTGGAACTTGCTCTGTAGACCAGACTAGCCTTGAACTCAGGGATCTGCATGCCTCTATCTCCTGAATGCTAGCATTAGAGGCATTTACCACCATACATGGACCTAAGCTTTTTTTGTTTTGTTTTGGTTTTGTTTGTTTGTTTTTATTTGTTTGTTTTGTGTTTTTTTTTTTGAGACAGGGTTTCTCTGTGTAGCCCTGGCTGTCTTGGAACTCACTCTATAGACCAGGCTGGCCTCGAACTCAGAAATCCACCTGCCTCTGCTGAGATTAAAGGCATGTGGAACCACTGCCCAGTGACCTAAGCTTTTTTAAAAATTCCATTTTACAAGTTAGAAGCTTAGCTGGACAGGATCTTGCCCTGAGGTCACTAACTCCCCTTATTTCATTTAACACCAGCTTTAAAAAAAAAAAGATTTATTTATTCATTTTATGTGTATGAGTACACTGTAGCTGTACAGATGGCCATGAGCCATCTTGTGGCTGCTGGGAATTGAGCTCCACCCCGCTCACTCTGGCTTTGTTCCGGCCCTGCTCATAGATGTCTTCACATGCACCAGAAGAGGGCATCTGATCTCATTATGGGTGGTTGTGAACCACCATGTGGTTGCTGGGATCCAAACTCAGGACCTTCGGAAGGACAGTCAGTGCTCTTACCCACTGAGCCATCTTGCCAGCCCTAATACCAGCTTTTTAAAATTTGTTTGTCTTCTTGAATACAGGATTCCCTTCCATTCTTCCTGGTGCCCCTTTTCTCCTCAAAGTGTACATTTTGTAACTTTTCTCACTCAATGTGCTCCTTTTTATCATGGATCTTTATAAGCATGGTCACTAATAATCACATGATACAGTACACACTAGGCTGTATTGAGATTCCCTCTGCCAACACAATTAATCCAAAATTCTTCAATCTAGCCTCTGGCAAGGACAAAAAAAGCAGCCACATTTTTTGCCAAAATATTACAAGAACCATCTCTAGTATACATCCTAACATTCCTCTCCTCTGTGACCTCTTGAACCGGGCAACCACAGCTCAGATCAATTTGACACCACTGTCTTCCACGTTCCTGCTAGGATAGCCCGTTAAGCATCACTTACAGCATTCAACTGCTTTTCTTTTTGTTTTGTTTTGTTTTGGAGGGGGGGGTTGTTTTGGTTTTTTTGTTTGTTTGTTTGTTTGTTTTGTTGTTGTTGTTTTTTTTTTTTTTGGTTTTTTCGAGACAGAGTTTCTCCGTGTAGCCCTGGCTATCCTGGAACTCACTCTGTAGACCAGGCTGGCCTGGAACTCAGAAATTTGCCTGCCCCTGCCTCCCAAGTGCTGGGATTAAAGGTGTGTGCCACCACTGCCCAGCAACAACTCTTATAAAGGAAAAACATTTAATTGGGGCTGGCTTACAGTTTTGGAGGTTTAGTCCATTATCATCATGGAAGGAAACATGATGGTATGAAGGTGGACATGGTGCTGGAGTGGCTGAAATTTCTAGACCTTGGTCCACAGGCAGCAGAAGGAGACTATGTGCCACACTGAGCACATAGCTTAAGCATAAGAGACCTTAAAGCCTGCCCCCACAAGGACAAACTTCCTCCAACAAGGCCACACCTCCTAATAGTGTCATTCCCTAGGGGCTGAGCATTCAAACACATAAGTCTATTGGAGCCATACCTATTCAAACCATCACTCGTGTATATCACACCCAAATACAAATGAAAGAAAAAAGTTAAAAATAACAAAAACAGTAGAAGCACATTTTTAAAGATGTCATGGGGCTGGGCCTTTAAATTCAAGCCCTTGGGAGGCAGAGGCAGGTGAATCTTTGTGGCTCAAGGCCAGCCTAGCCTATGCAGTAAGACCCAGCCTCAAACAAACCAACCAAACAAAAAAGTTGTGGTGGGCTAGAGATGAGGCTCGGTAGAAAGAGTGTTTGACCTGAATGCACAGAATCCCAGGTTCTGTCCATGTTGCTGTGTACAACTGTGCACATCTGTATTCTTAGCACTCACAAGGGGGAGGCAGAAAGATCAAAAGTGCAAGGTCATCCCTGGCCACATAGTAAATGTGAGGCCAGCCTGGGCTACAAGAGACTAAACCTAAAAAAGGCTTCCTTTGTTGGCACATTCAATTTAATATGATAGGTGTTGAAAGTTTGTTACATTCTCTAAAGTGACTGCAGCCTATAACATATACGGAACAAAGAATAAAGTGGGCCCCCATTTTCATGCATGGATGTGTGTGTGCGTGCTCGAGTACACATGCACTCTGAGGTTGATAAGGTTTTTCACCTTAGTAGACAAAACAGGGCCAATCAAATCCAGAGCTTGCTGATACACAGCTAGTTTTGCTAACCAGTTTGCTGTGAGGATCCCCCATCTCTACCGTGGGAGGCTGGAATTACAGGCCACACCCACCCAACAGTCACAGACAAACAAGAGCTGTTTGTGGATGTCTGTGATAGAACACATGACTAATATCTGTGAGGCTCTGGCTTTCAACACACACACACACACATTCTGCTATTAACCCTAGAGGTATAGCTTGTTTGGTATTTGCTTAGTACACACAAAGTCCTGGCTTCCATCTGAACAAAACTATGTGGTACAGAAGGTGGAGGAAGGAGAATCTGAAGATGAGGGTCATTCTCAGCTCCATATCAAATTGGGTATCAGTCTGGGCTGCATGGGATTCTGTTGAAAAAAAGTTTTTTTTTTCTGTTTCATGGCTTACCCTGGTGAATTTTTGTTGATGAGCCTCATGAGGCAGAAATTCACCAAAACCCAGCCAGAGCACCGGGGTGTGCTTATCTGGCTTCCCTGCCCTTCCCACTACCAGGGCCACTGTCTGGGTCTGAGTTGTTTATGGATCTATGAACAGCTCGGAGGCTTTGAGGCTTGAGGTCACATTTCATTTCTCAATATGCCCATGAACTTGCCAAAAGGTTTAAATGACAAGTGATGAAATCTAGTGTATTTTGGGGGGGGGGGCAGGAAGTGTGTGTGTGTGTGTGAAAGAGAAAGAGACAGACAGACAGACAGACAGACAGACAGACAGACAGACAGGCAGGCAGGCAGGCAGACAGGCAGACAGGCAGACAGAGATTGAGTCTGGCTGTCCTGGAGCTCACTAAGTAGCTGAAGATCACCTCTCCATCCTGTCTCTTCCACCTTCCAACTGTACTCACTCCACCAAACCTGGCTTAGCAGGTTTTTTTTTTTTTTTTTTTTTTTTTTTAAATCTTTTAGAGACAGGGTTTCTCTGTATAGCTCTGGCTGTCCTGAAACTCACTCTGTAGACCAGGCTGGCCTCGAACTCAGAAATTCACCTGCCTCTGCCTCCCAAGTGCTGGGATTAAAGGCGTGTGCCACCACTGCCCGGCAGCAGTTCATTCTTTTCAAAAACATTTTTTTTTAAAATTGTGTCCCCCTCGATGTGAGAGGGATTATGCCACAGCACACATATGGAAATCAGACAGAGGACAACCTGTGAGACTCTGTCCTCTCTTTCAATTGTCAGACGCCCAGGAATCAAACTAAGGTTGCCAGGCTTGGCAGCAAGCACCTTTACCAGCTAACCCATCTCACCAGCCCTTAGTGTATGTTTTCTTTGTTTAGTGTATATTCTTAATGGAGCCAGGTGTGGGAGGGTGGGAGGGGAGCCCAGAGCCTTGAGCCTTACAGGCATGTGCTTCGTCCCTGAGTAGCATCCACCAGCCCCGTTCTTAGAACTTGCCATCTGAAATTCTCAGGGCCGAAAAGAGTTTACAGACGACATTTCAAAGATGGGTGGACTCCGCATTCACATGTTTCCCAATAAAGAATCTACTTTCTGTTTCCAAATATATCAAATGCCCTGAGCATGACCAGACTCTTGATTCTATTTTTTTTTTCCAGGGAGGGTTGGGCTAGAGTAAAGTCAAATGAGATAAAGCGATCCCCTTATAGAATCACAGTTTTCCTAAGTTATTTGCCTATTAATGTAATTTTTCAAAAAATTCTTTTGAGACAGAGTCTCACCCCAAGTTGGCTTCGAACTCATTATGTGGCCAAGTCCCCCGGCTTCTACCTCCTGAGTGCTGAAATAACAGGCACACACCAGGCTTGTGGGATATGCTGAGGATAGAGCCCAGAGCTTCCTGCATGCTAGGCAAACACTGTGCCAACTGAGCCACATCCCCACATAGAACGTTAGGAGTAGAATGGATAGAGAAAAAGAGAAAGGTTTGTGGGGGGGGGGGG
>JADRCD010190404.1:0-12669 GCA_019843815.1 Montemys delectorum
GAGGAGAGGAGAGGAGAGGAGAGGAGAGGAGTAGAGGCTGGCCATGGGCACATAGAGAGAGATGGGGGAAGGGTCAAGGGGACACAGCAGTAGTAAGAAGAGAGTAAGAGGGTGAGGAAGAGAGTAAGAGAGTGAGGAAGGGGCAAGAAGCCTAGCTCTTGCCAGGTAACTGTGAGGTGGAGCTTATACAGAATGCTAACACTCAGTACTTCCATCTATAGATCTACCCATAGTCCATGTTCCATATATAAATTCATCTCATTCCCTCATCCCCAAAGCCTGGTAACTGTCACTCTGATGTTTAGGCAACAATTGGGAATGTACTGAAATATGATCGAGATGTCTGTTTTAAAATGCTTTAAAAAGTAAATTGTATGTCTTGGTATTTGACTACGTTTTTTAAAAAGAGCAGTATGTTCAAAGGTCTTCCTTTTGGCAGAGTGAGCCCAGTCCCTTCCAGGAACTGAAAGCCAGCCAGCAGTGGAAGGATGGCCAAAGCAACAGGGGACTAGAGACACAAAGCCAGCGCAACAGCAGGCAGCGGCTGGTGGCCAGTGCGCATGCGTGCACGGTGCAAGGAAGAATACCAACTAACCAACGAACAAGTTGTTTATTTGTTTTTGTCTATCTTTTTGTTTTCTGGCAGTTTTGGGTTGTTGTTGTTGTTGTTGTTGTTTTTACATTTGTGGGGTTTCCTAATATAGACATTTCATATAAGTGAAATATTACTTGCCTCTCTCTGACCTTCTTTACTTAGAACATTCTGAAGCTTCACTCATGCTGAAACATTCAGCATCCCATATCTTCCATGGAACTGATACTGTATTTTGGTGGGTATTGAATATACTTTTACCTTGCTCAGAACAATCCTTTTTTCTTTGTCTTCACATCACTATGTCCGACGCATCCACTGACATTGACTTCAGTGACTCCCTTGGAGACTCTCCGAGGCCTCGAGCTAGATGAAGCTAGGTGCTTTTTAAACTCTGCTTTTCCTGCACTTGGTTTTTATCACCGTCTATAACTACACATTCATCTAGGGATGATTTGATGAATGTGTTTCCACAACTAAAGTCCAAGATCCTTGAGACAGGAATTCACCCGTAAAGGGCTATTATAGGACCCCACCCCCAATATGGAGATCTTTGTCACACAAATGTTGTTGAAATGATTTCCTAAGGAGCTGCTTGGTAGATGCTTAAGTTTTTACCCTACCCCGCCCCACTCCACCCACCCCACCGCACCGCAGGGTATGTTGCGTTTGTATAGAAAGTGTCCTCATGGAGAAATTCCACTTGGGAATTTCCCTGATGGAGAATAAAGGCGAGGCAGTTTGGGGTGAGCTTCTTCCAGCATGAGTCGCACCAGGCAGTGTTTATGGCACCTGTGGGCTCTGGCTTTCTTTTTTCCTTGTCTTTTTTCCTTGTCCAGAGCCGCTGGTTCGTTCGCTCTGTGTATGTTCTGCTTCAATTTCTTCTAAGCTGAAGAAGACCTTAATTTGGTTCAGTGAAGTTCCTTATCTCACCACTAGAAAAGCGGGTGATTGGCTATCAGTAATTATCTCTCTCATTCATCTTTCCAGCATTTATAATGTAAGCCTGATAAGGGTCTGCTGGGTTTCTCTGATATAGTGTACTGGTGCTTTTCTCTGCTGTTGAGAAGATCCTCACATGGTGGATTACAGTCCTACTCAGGGCAGCCGCACTGACCCTTCTCTAAGCGGCTCCTGATATTTCCAACAGGTTCCAAGGTAGCATTTCCTCTTTTGTGCCCTTACTTTGCGTCCATAGAACCCATCTCCTCTGTGCAAGTTTGCAGTCCATACGATGCTGTCCTGTTTTTGAGTAATTATATCAGGAAAGCAATCCATCATTATCTTCTTAAATCAATGGCAAATTCTTCTGTTGTTTTTACAGACAGATGACAATGAAGTTGAGCCTCCAAACAACATTTAAATGATTGTAGGACTTCCTTTTTGAATTGTGTATCTCCACTGATAAGTTTTTCTGCCTTATAGAACGGGTTTTCTGCTACAAATGAGCTGCCTGAAATTTTCCTCAAAGAGGCACAGATTAAGAGACAATTGAGTCAACTAGACTCATTTGCATATGGAATCACTTCCTGGGGGTAGCAGAAGCCCTGACTGGTTCTTCCTCCCTCCCTCTGGGTCAGTTTCCCCGACTACTCTGACTGAAACACTTAAGGGAGAAAGGGTTTCTTTCAGCTCATGGTTTCCTGACACATCAGTCAGTTTATGGAAGGGAAGGCAGTTGGGACAGCTCATTCTAGGCTGGCAGGATGTGATGTCATAGTTCCTCCCATGTCCTGGATGAAGATGTGAAGAGCTTGGGACTGGAAGCAGAGTCTTACAACCCTCAAGGTTCAATCCCAGTGGCCTGTGTCCACCAGTAAGGTCCCATGTCTCAAAGGTTCTGTTACCTCCTAAAACAATGTCCATTAATTGTGGGCCAGGTGTTCAAACACACAAATCCATGAGCCCATAGAGGCAGGTCACCTCCAAGCCACATCAGGAGGCTTGGGGGACTCATTTTGGAGAAAATAAATTTCTATGTTCTGAAGGTACACACACAGCAGTTAAACACAAACATATTTCAGGAAACCTTTAAAAATAAAAAGTGGTTCTTTGGCCTCAAGGATTGTCAATAGTCTAATGAACTATGCTAATGCAGTAAATGAAGAGGATTATCTAACCGAAGAAGCATTGGCAAAATGGGTGCCAGAGGCAAACAGTGACGGTTAGATCTAAGCACTTGCCACTGATTCAGATCTTAGTGGCTTGGCTTAATATCAATTCCCAAATTGTGAGAATGGGGAGTAGAATCTGATACAGTATATATTTTTTTGAACCATACATAAAAGCCTGCTTATTCTGATTAGAATTCAGTGTTTCATAGTGTTTATCTTTGTATAGATAGGGAGAAAATAAATTAACCTGGTTAACATAATTACTCACTTGCCTTGGATGTTGAGATTTCGTGTATATTTAAAGTCTGTGGAGTGGAGAGATAGCTCAGCTAGTAAGGCACTCGCTGTCCAAGCATGAAGTCCCAAGTCTGATGCTCAGAACCCATGTAAAAATGTGAGGCATGGTGGTATACACTTGTAATCCCAGAGTTTAGGAGGCAGAGAGAGACAGGAGGATTCCTAGGATTTTATGGCCAGTCAGACTAGCCTACTAGTCTCAGGCCAGTGAGAGAGACTGTATCAAAAATCAAAGCGGATATCACCTGAGGAACAATATGCAGGGCTGGCCTGTGACCTATACTCTCTGTCTCTGTCTCTGTCTGTCTGTCTCTCTCTCTCTGTCATACACACACACACACACACACACACACACACACACACACACACATGAGAGTCAGGCAGAGATAGACAGAGACAGAAACGGACAGAGACAGAGAGAAAAAGAGAGCTATTTAAAATTGGTTTTGGTTACGTATTTGTAATGTCTGAAATAGAAGGATCTACTCAAAGATGACTGATTTTGGAATATAGACTATATTCAATTTTGAGCTATGAGTGAGAGCCCAGACCTAACCAATGGTGAATTTCTGAAGACAAATGCCAGCCCATCCACACCTCTCTGCTTCTGCTGAGTCTACAAACAGCACTCTTCTTCCTCAGTGTCAGTCTTCTTGGACTTTAAAACTCTACTTCTCTGGCTTGTCTAAGTGGATGGAGAAACCTAATAGGAAACTCACACATACACACTCATACACCTGTACACATATATTCAAACACATGTACTCACACATACACACACATACACATATACACCCAGATACACACCCTCACACACACACACACACACAAACACACATTCATACACACTCATACACATACGCACTTATACTCACGCACACACACATTCATACGCATGTACACACACATACACACGTTCACACATATTCACACATACACACACATGCACATAGACACTCAGACACACTCAGACACTCTTACACACACCAAACTATTTTCAGGATTAAAGGGTCCCGAGATGAAATATTTTTCTTGCTCCTGTTAAATGTTAGGCCAATGGCCTTCATAGTTTTCAACTTCCTCCTGGGAAGTAAAGTTCTCTGAAGTGGCTGTGCCTGTTTAAGTCTCTTGTAGACTGTTTGACCAAGGTTGAACAGAAATCATGGTGGTAGAGCGATGAAGCGTTGCAGGCATCGAAGCCTTTTCACAGCCATTTACTATCAGCCTCCTCTCCTGGCCTGACATTCTCTTGACTTTTCCATTAAACTGGACTAAGTCTCCAAGTGTGACACACCTCCAGCCTTCACCAAACTTAGGAGGCTAAGAAGATGATTCAGACAATGCACAAACTATGCAGTTCTCCCCTGACGGCTAGTCCGCTCCGTGACCCTCCTGCGTATGTTGTAAACACACCGACTCACAACCTCCTTCCCTGTGCCTATCATTGTCCTTGTAGGTTTTGACCCAACTCGAATCTGAGGTCCTAGGTTATGGTCACTCATACGTGATTTGGAATAATGTATTTTCTTGCTTCCTTGAAACAGGCAGAGCTGGTATTTTCTGTCAATGCCTGGATCCTTAAACTAGAAAGGTTACCTATATTTGATCTATGTTGACTTTGTTTTACTTTGTATCATTGCTGGTGGTTGTTTTGTTTTGTTCTGTTTTGCCCCTTTGAAATGGAGTCTCACTATGTAGCACAGACTGGACTTGTAGTCATGACCTTCTTCGGACTTAGCCTCCTGGGTGCTGGGATTGTAAGCATGGGCCATCACCCTAGCTTGGTTGTTTTGAATATCAAATTAAAAAAAAGTTTAAGTGCCAACCTAACGTAGGAGTGGTAAATTGCAGCTCTCCATAATGAATCTTGGAGAACATTATCTTAAGCAAAAGGTGGCAGGCTCAGAAAGACAAGCACCCGGTGTATATACATGAGTATACATCATGTGTATATGTCAGATGTGAAAGTAGAGATGAGCTTATGAGTAGGGGGAAGACTAACGGGGAACAAGAGGGTGACGGCATCTCTGTGGCATGAAATCAAGAAGGGCTTAAGGAGAGAACTCTTGGGAGGCAGGGGCAGGGGAGGGAACTACAGGATGTGGCTAAAAACAAAGTGTAGTGATATGGATGTACAGAAATGACATGACGTGAGCTCTGTATGTATTTTGTATGATGAATGAACAATTTTAATTAAAAATTAACAAAGGGGGTAAGGAGCCAAGAACGTGGCAGGTATTTCTAGTCCGACTTGGGTGGATCCGGTTCCAGACTTACATTCATAGGCTACAGCTGACTCTTTTCCTCTAAGGCTGGGGACAACAAATGGGTGCACACGATCCGTCACTGGATATCCCCTCAAGTCTAGACTTAGTGAGGGGGTTTTTGTGTCTATAGCACTGCCCTTTTAGATAGTATAAAAGCAGCCGGAGTTCCAGCGTGTAACACCAATCTCCCGACACTGAACAAATTGGGAAAAAAATATACAGTAAAACCAAAGACAGACACTGGAGGGAGAGGCTGCTTTTAACCCTTTAGCAGCCCTGCCACAGTGGTCGAGTGTCTGTCAGTCCTGGACTGTGGCTTGGGGACCGACATGTCATCTCATTCATATCCTGTTCTATTCTTAATATCTAATCATTCTAGTTCTGTTATCTGAATGCCCCACCCCCACACACACCCCAGCTTAACTAGGCACGCTAGGTTTTTTGGAACTTCCTCTTAACATCTAATGCTATGTCTGGGCAGAAACCATTCATTGTCGTTTGCTGTATGGGAAATATAGTAAAACGACCTGTTTAAAGTATCACATCAGAAAACAAGCTTTCACTTGTTCCTAGTGTGCCCTTTCCCGCAGGGACATGGTTTCATTTGTATGCTGTTTCTTTGCTTGTTTGTTTTTCTTGAAAGTGGGATGTCCTCCAGTGTTGGCGTTGGAAGGGTCCACCAGTGAGGTCTGTGGCATTTGTAATTATGAACAATTTCTGTATAAACCCAGTGACCAGATCCTATCTCCATCAGCCTCATGGAGAACTTTCTGCACACAAACAACCCACAGTAAACTCAATGGAAACACTAACAGCATCCAGCACCACTGGCAGGGGACCAGGGGGTTTGTAATGGAAGGGTTGCTGCAAAAGATTATTTATTAGTTCTGCTTCTTCCTTCTTTTTCACACCTCACTGGGTTTATTGTCTCACTTTGTCTGAAGGAGGAAACAAAAAAATAGGGCTTTTCAGTCTCAGTGCATCCTTGGAATTTGGGGTTTTAAGTTGCCTAATTGGGACTTGAGGGAACTCGAAAGGAAGAAGAGCGGACTCCCTCATTAGCTTAATGGCTGCCCTGAACTGTTGGGATTGGGCATTATTATAGCTTATTCTCTCTGTGGACTGTGCAGGTGCCTTTTAAAAGTTCAGGTGGACAGGAAGCTCTGTGTAGAGTACACCCTGAGGGAGAGCATTGACTGACTCTCTTTAGAGCTCTTTTCACTAATAATATGTACGTGTGGAAGAGCACTTGTACCAAGTCCAACCAGGAAACAATTGATGGTGAGTGTTGAATGCAGGACAACATGGCATTTATTGTACACATGATGATGATTCTATGTTGTAAAAGAATTAATGACCCGTCACTGAGTCAGTCTCAGCCTGCCGGACATCCTATCCATCTCCTCCTCTTTCCATATCACTGCCATTTTGACCCAGAGTCAGTACTATGCTGTTGCAGCCGCCTGCATCTGCATACGATCTGGTCTTCTGGAAGAGGAGTAGGAGCCTAAAAGAATAAAGGAAACCAGACGGTGAGAGGGAATAAAAAAATGGGACCAAGGCATGGTGGTGCTTCCAGTCCACCATGAATTATTCAACTGAGAAACAAGCAAGCAGGTAAAACCCCGGCCTCAGTCTGACAGCATTCTGTGGCCCAATCAGCATCTTTATCTTCGGTCTCTGGAGGAGGGCATAGCTGTTAGCAGGACTTGGAGAGAGGCATAGTTGTTTGTGGCAAGCCAAGGTCTGAGACAGCCAGCTCCTGGCTGGGGGAGGGTCACACTATGCATGTCTGAGGGTGGAGTAGAAGTCAATGTGGTATCTAAGAGTCTGTAGGTGTGCATGTATGCACGTGAGCATGTATGTTTTTCTATCTACTTATCTATCATCTCTTCACATTTTCACCACAGAAACCAAATAAGTTCTCTTGGTCACAGTCTCCTGAGTCTGTCAAACTGAACTCAGTATCTTACCCTCTCAGAAGTTTCAAGATTTCTAAGGGTTGGAGTGTAGCTTAACATTTGCCTGGGGTCTGCAAGGCGCTACATGTCAAGTATTGGGGCTGGAGAGATGGCTCAGCAGTTAAGATCACTGATTGCTCTTCCAGAGGTGCTCAGTTCAATTCCCAGCAACCACATGGTGGTTCACAACCATCTGTACTGGGATCTGACGTCCTCTTTTGGTGTGTCTGTAGACAGCTACAATGTACTCATATAAATAAAAAAAATTTTTACATGTCAAGTATTCCCATCTGATAACCTTATCTTACTGTAGCACAGTCATTCGGTGACCATCTTTGCCTTGGACTCTGTGCACTCTCTAAATCCCATTCCTAACCATTTTATATTTCCACCAATAAAATGTCATTTTGCCCCTTTTGAGAACTGATTTCTGATTTGTGTGATCAAGTTAGTTTCTTGTTAGCTTTGTTTTCATCTGTCTTTCTCCACTAGAACACAAGCCCCAGAGAACCTAGGCTCTTTTCTGTCTTCTTCCTTGCTGTGAACCAACAGCAATGCCCAGGACATGGTGGCAACTCAATAAAAGTTTATTAAACAAGTGAATGAATCAACAAAATCCCCATTGATTACACCATTCTAACATCTTGCAAACACTTCTCAAAATCCCCTGCTGTTACTGCCTTAGTTCTGGGCACTATGATTTCTTTTATCAGTGGCTGCAGAAGCTTTTCTTAGTTCTAAATACTTCCATCTCACTCCCTATAAGTCATTATCTCCCTCACAGCCTGGAGTCTTTCTAGCCTGCAAATTGCCTCCTGTCATCAGTCTACATAAAACTCCTAAATAACCCTTCCTCACTATCTACTTTTCTTCAAGAGTTGGCCCTCATGCAAGGAGAGGGCTCAGGCCTGGAGGTAGAACCTCAAACTACTCACCTCCACAGAAAATACCTGAATTCTTATTGTGTATCACGCAAATGGATACCAGGAGGTATAAGGATGTCAAAGTCTGGGAACCAGGGTTGTTGGTCAAGGTTGGGTGTATGCATTTGATGGAAGACCGTTCAGACTCTGGTGCCTGTTGAGCATCCCCCCTCACCTTTTGACTCTCCCATATCTACCTCCTCTAGCTCAGTTCTGTTCAACATCATCTTTCCTGATCATGTTCCCTTGAACACTCAAGAAATGTCTGCCTGGGTGTTGTCCCATCTTATTCATTTCTGTACTTTCTATGCTTACGTTGAGCTGTGAGGAAGAGGGGGCCCTTATGCATTGTGATCCAAACTTGGCTCAGCATCTGAGCCTGATACATGTCAGACCTCAGTGAACATCTGTGGAAAGAATTATTGAGGTGATGAGAAGATGGCTCTGTTGGTAAAGTGCTTGCCTTGAGAGCATAAGGACCTGTGTTCAACCTAAAGCACCGACATAAAAACTCTGAGTTTTTTGGTATACTGATAATCTTAGACTTGGGGAAATGGAGACAGGAGGATACCTGGGCTTGCTCATCCACCAGACTAGCTAAATTGGTGATTTTCAAGCTTAATGAGAGACCTTGTCTCAAAAATTATGATGGAGCCCAGCATGGTGGCATAGACCCTTAATCCCAACAGAGGAAGCAGAAAGAGAAAAATTTTGAGTTCAAGGCTAGCCTGGTCTATAGAGGGAGTTCTGGGACAACCAGGGCTCCATAGAAAGACTCTGTCTCAAAACAATTGCAAAAGCACCCTAAGAAACAAATAAAAAATAAAAAATGAAGGAGGAAGGAGAGGAGGAAAAGAGGAGGAGAAGAAAGATAAAAGGAAATTAAAGTGGACAGCAATTAAAAAAGATATATGACATGAACCTCTAGTCTTCTCAGTCATATACTGACATGTGCATACACATAGGACCACATCTCAGTCATATACTGACACATGCATACACATAGGACCACATGTACACAAACACATATGGAAACATAACTGTAGAGCAAACAAATGGATTGCCAACTCTTTTAAATAAGTGCCCACTTAAAACCTCAGAACTTTGATATCTAAGAATAATTGATATTCTATTTTAGTAGCCCCTTCCTTTAACCTTTATCCCTTCCATCTCAATACATATATTCAAGAGAAATCCATTAAGGGTTAACCATACTGCTTAAGAATTGAAACCTTATCTCATACCTGGGACTAATTTTCTGATCTAAATTTGATAAGACATAAATGTCAAGGTAATATTGCCATCTAGAAAGCACACAGGAATTTAGTCCTCTCTTCAAACCCTTCAGAGGGACATTAAACTCACATTTAAGGAAATACCGACCTGGCTGTTGTATTGTCTTAGAAGTCAGTTTGCTTATCCAACTGTTTCTTCCATTCCTAACAATTTAGTATAAGATGCTACAGCTTGGACTATGGCATTCAGCTGGGTTTTCTTCCAATGACCTTTAAGGGAATGAGCATTTTTAAAGAACATCTTGGCTCTTAAGGCTTCAACTTATCTTGGAATTACTTTAATTAAAATCAGAAACCTTCCATCCATGTTTGGTTTCCCATTCTGCATAACAGATGTTCCACAGGAAATCTTTCGTATGTGAAATTGTTCTAGGAAGAAATGTGGTTCACTCATTAAAATTTCTGAGTTGGAAGCAAGGGAAAACAAAGAGGAAAACGAAAAGGCCAGAGAGGCTATGGCCCCAAGGCCATCCCCGGGTGTCTGACTGGAGTAATTGACAGGAGATTGAAGTTGAGCAGCTGTGAGGCGGGCCTCCAAGAGCTTGTAGTCCCTAACCAGCACTGACTCCGATGCGTAATCCAACACCACTTGGCCAACTGTATGACTGAACAATAGCCATAGCCACTATCTTTACACAGTGCAGATGCAAATAAAGTTTAGGCCAGTGATTCTCGGCCTTTAATACAGTTCCTCAAATCATGGTGACCCTCAACCATAACATTATTTTCACTGCAACTTCAAAACTGTGATTTTGATTTTTGCTACTGTTATGTATTGTAATGTAAATATCTGATATGCAGGATATACAATAACCAATCCCTGTGGGGTTGCGACCCACAGATTGAGAGCCACTGGTCTAGACTCTGCATTGAAGTAGCTTCTTCATCGAGGCTAAGGACACATTCTTCCTTAGTTATCCCATCTCTTGCTGGCTTGGCAGGCGGCCCTCATTACGAATGGGCTATGGAGACAGAGGGTATAGTTAACAGGAGATTAATTATTTAGAATGTTTCTAAGCTTGCTCCGGTTTCAGGCCGGCAGAGCTTAAAAGGGGGGATTATATATTTTTCTTGTAAATTAATCATGACAATCTTTTTTCTCATTGGTATTGCTAAAGGTTGGAGCAACGTGCTTTGTTATTGTTGCAGTTGTTTTTGGTCTGCAATCACTTTTTCACTTCAGATTGTCAAATGCAAGCACCACAGGATAACAATCTGAGCTAAGACAGCCCCTGGACCATACATGCTTCTCTCTCTAGTCCCTAAATGGGGAAGTGGCTTAGATCTTCCAGACACATAAAATGTCTTTATTTTACAACACATTTTCAGAGAAGGCTTTAAAAGTGTCCTGAAGGCTTATAAAACTGCACTTTATAAAGAGAAAGATCGGTACATGGGAAGGTATGCAAATAAATTGGTAAATAGAAAGTATGCATAGAGCCAGGAGGATTTTTGGATTTGAACCCCTCGAACAACATTTAATGATCAACATTTAATGGCATTAATGGCTTCTCCAATACTCATTATCTAGTGCTCTAAGTTATAGGTTGTGATTCAATTTGCATGCTGTATATGGGTATGTGTAGTTAGTCCAAAAATATTTGCTAGTGCCAGCACAAGTGATTTTTTCACTAACCTATTCCGTGACTGGAGCCTGTGAATCCACAGAAACTAAGTGCCTGGAGGTGGTCTTTTCCAAGACTGAGGTTATTACCTAAGGCCCTATGTTGAGAATCTCTTCCCCAGACATCTTGATAGTCAGCAGAGAGCTGGCTGCTGACATAGCACCAGTGTTCTGCCCACTAAAGCACTGAAAGACAGACCCAACCACTCCATTTTATGTTTTCCTTCTGGAGAGAAGGTAACCCCCACCTTACATTTGCTGAATGCTTGTTCCTTGTAACTGTAAAGTTCCCACAAATTATGTCACCCCAAACATCAGTTATTAGCTGCTTTCTACAGGAAACAAAGCCAGGAATATGCAGTGGCCTCTGAGGTCGCCTCTCCTCTGCCTCTCCTGACTCTGCTGAGTGTGTCTCTTACAATTTGTAAAGGTCTTAGCATTGGGAGGCAACAATTTATGCTCTTAACTTTAATTAGTAAATCTCACACATACATGTATGTATCCTTTTTCATTAATTGCCTCTTTATTGTTTGTCTTTCAATTACAAATACTTTCCATGAAATGTTTTAACTGAAAAAATTAAGTCTCATATGTATGGCTTCCATACTCACTCTCTAAGGTTTCTTGCACCCTAAATTTCTTCCCTCCCGATGTTCCTTTTCTTTCTTAGCTTCTCCTGCTATTTTACATTTTGCTGATAAGCAGTTTGTGTAATTAATAACCTTATCTCCCTATGTATGAGAAAAACAAATTTAGTGCATTTTAATAAGGAAGTCGGAAAGACAAGGAGCATTTTATTGCCACATTGATGCTGATAAGACCAGAAATAGGCTGGTTGCTCAGAGACTACACATAATGAATAGTATTTGTACACATAGTTTTATTGCTTTTGGTGCCAGAGCTTCAACATTTCTTGCAAGTATATTTATGAACAACCATACAGTTTAGAATTCTTTAATAAGCCGCTCTCACTGGATAACACGCTGGGTTTTTTCTTAAAGTCACTTCATCTTTGTGCCTGATCTTAATCTTGTGTTTGTAGTTCTCAGCAGGTGTGTGTGTGTGTGTGTGTGTGTGTGTGTGTGTGCTATTTTCTTAGCTGCTCAGGGTAGGGGTGGGGTGTACAAGATTGGGAGGGGTTCTAGAAAGATCCTATAGCCTTATCCAGTCATATATTCTACAACTGCAGTTTGTATACTGTTGAAATGGGGGAAAGTTTCTCATTTAAAAAAAAAAAAAAAGCACTGAACAAAAACTGAAGGTTTTAAAAGTTTAAGACCCTTTAGAACATGAATAGTTGGATCTCTAGTATCTGTGGCTAAGTTTTTACAAACTCCCCATGACAGCCTACTCCTTTGAAGTCAGTCAAGCCTGTGAGAGCATGAGGGACTCATAACAGAAGAAGCTCTGTGAAGAGCGGGTGAGTTGCCTCTGCCCTTATTTCCTGCCCATTGATCCTGTGATGTGAGCCTATCTGTTATCTCCCTCTGCAAAGAGAACTGTGTGCCACATGACAGTTAGTCCTGGGCAGGACCACACAGGGTCACACAGCTAAGGATGGCTGGGAAGACAAAGCCTGATCTTCTATATGACATT
>JADRCD010190408.1:0-10636 GCA_019843815.1 Montemys delectorum
TCAAAATCCAGAGCTAAATGCACTCTGATGGTGTGATTTCTCTGAACCCTCCTCCTGTACCACCTACATACATTACACCTTGATATATGTGAGTTTGAGCAATCTGACACAGGTAAGTGACTGTGTATGTCATCCAGATGCTACTCCAAGTTGAGCACTTATCAGTCTGGGTGAGGTTGTTAGCTGCTGCTCATCAAGCACTGGTACCTCTCACTTCGTGGGTTTGCCTTATCTTCTATTCAGCTCTTATTTTTGTTTATCTGAGGGGAGCTCTTTCTCTTTAGAATGCTTCAGACCTTCCAAATATGTGTGTGCACTGAGCACACTGAGTTTTAGGGATTCAGTGAGACAGTGAGGACCTCTGGGCTACAGATGGCAAATTTTGAGAGTCTATTTCCAAAAAAAAAAAAAAAAAGAAAAAGAAAAAAAGAAAAAAGAAAGAAAAAGAAAAAAAAGAAAAATGAAAAAGATAAGACAGAAAGAAAAACTATCTTGATGCATTAATAGTTAATCTGACGTTTTGTCTTCACCATGATTCCTCCTTTCCACAGGTTACATTTCTACTGCCTAATATGGTGCCTGAAGAATTATTTCTGAAATATCAGTTGGCTAAGGTATGAAAATGACCTCTAGGAACTCAGTTACTAACCTCATAGTCGTTTATAGATTCCAGCCAGTCCTAAGAAGTGGCAAAGCTTATCATTTACAGGAAATGGAAATGTAGGGTTGGGAAGGATTGGGAAGTCTCCTGACTTCCACAGACCTTCAAAGGGGTTTCATCGTTCTCTCAAGAGAATCTCCACATTTCTCTCACTGTTAGTGGCAATCGGGGTTGATTTACTATTTAGCAGAGATAGCCTTCCTCATTGAGGAGGGAGGAGTGATGACATTCATGTCCTTAACCTTGGGCTGTGTTTTTGTGTTGGCTTTTCTTTATTATTAAAAGGAAGAAGAAAAAAGAGCTTTGGAGAATGAAATAAATATTTTAAAAGCTGCATTGGAGGAGGAGGGAAAGAGATTGGAAAGGTACCGGGCTTAATGATTCAGTGCTATCCATTGGCAGTGGAGGCACTAATTAATCATCTGAAAATGTATTCCAGGTTTAAAAAGGATGCTGATCAGGCCAACAAAAGCTGGGAGAAGAAATTCCTCATCCTCAGGAACAGGTACAGTGTGGAGATATACAATATAATTGGTCTAGAATAGAGAAGTATTCAGAGTCATAAAAAAGAAAAAAGAATTTAAGACTCATTCCCTAGTTGGTTATTTCCATCCTGAAATCCGGTGTATCCAAGCATCTTTCTCAGCAGCAGTTTGGACCTAATAATGAACATTGGTCTGAGTCATCTTCATGGGTGCTTAGTTACTGGATCCTTTACCCACAAGTCCTTAGTCCCTTGCATCTTTATGCACATATCACTTAATTTCTTCTCCCGAAATTGTTTACCTTTCTTTTTTTCTCCTCTTCTTCCTTCTTCTCCTTCTCATCCTCCCCTTCCTTTCCCCGCCCCCTCCTCCTCCTCCTCCTCCGTTTGGTGGTGAGAATGGAGATTCTGACCCAGACACTATAGCACACACTTGTAACCCCAGCACTTGGAATGCTGGGGCAGGAAGATTGCTAGGACTCTGAGGCTAGCCTTGCCTACATAGTAAGTTCACAGACAACCTAGACTAGGTAAACGGAACACTGTCTAAGAACCATGAACAAGGATGGAAGGAAAAGACGGAAGGGAGGGAGGGAGGGAAGGAGGGAGGGAGGGAGGGAGGGAGGGAGGTAAGTAATTAAAATTCTGAATAGTTGTACTAATGCTTGTATTAAATATAAATGCTATGGAGATTAAAGCTCATTCCCACCATATCCCATCATGTGAGCATTAAAAATGCATTTCCTGTTCACGTTTCCACTTAATTTTCCCCATGTTTTCTTATTTATCATGTATTAGAAGCTTCTTTGCAAGAGATGTGATAATGAAGGTCAGCGATGGGCTGATGTAGGTCAGTGTAGCAAGCGTAACTCCTGCTTGACATTAACACCTGCATTCACGCCGTGGGGTGAAAACACTATTTACCCTGCATGTCATAAGCACATTCTACCCATACTGTGTAAAAATCCTACACCAGATGCTAAGATCGTTAGGACTCGCTAGCAACCACGATCTCATGTGATACCAGAAACAACACCAGATACGGAGCACAAGTCCCCTCCTCGGGGGAAAATATCTCCTCTGTGTCCCTGTTCTGTTCCACACATCTGCTGGTGACTATTTTGTGCTGAGTGTGATAGGTATCTTATATTCTTTTCTGTATAATACAAGGTCTCACTCTCTAGTCCAAGCAGGTCTTGAACTTAGGGCAGTTCTCCTGTGAGAATCCAAGTGGTACAAGAAGAGAAATGACTCCCATAGGTGTCCTCTGACCCTCCACAAGTGCTCTGTGGCATGTGCATATCTACACATACAAAGTACATGGAGAGTGAAAACCAAGAAATTATAGAGCAGTTGAAATAAATGGGAAAACGGAATGAGCAATACGCAGTTACCAGGTGTGTGATGGGTAAGCGTAACACACCTATACACACACATGCACACTACACACATTACAAAGAGGGAATGGGGAAAGGGTAGGCATTTTAGTGGCAAGGAATATTCAGTCTACCATGGCCACTCTTTTGGCCCCAAATATCTATGCCTCTAGTACATGCAAAATGCTATCTCAGGACACTTTAACTCTTTTTCCCTTCACCTTACCCATTACAGTGTCAGCTCAAGTTTAAATCCCTTTTAAGACTCTCGATCTCAAGTCTCCATTCTCATGATCTAAATTCAGGATCAGTGGGGTTCTTTATGGGCTCCTAACATTGTGGATGAGCCCATTTGCTCCCTCATGCAAAGTAGGGTGGGCATTGTATGACATAGCTCTCAATCATGCTTATAAACACTCACGTTCAAAAGGGAAGGGTACGGGAGGGGATAGAAGAGTCATTAGCTGTTTTGTTGTCTTTTGCTTTGTTTTTTCTCAGATACTGGGGATGGGACCTAGAATCTTGCCCATGCTAGACAAGTGGTCTACCACTGAGATAGTTCCCCGATTTTGCTGTGATATTTCTATTCATTTACAATCACTAGAAAGAGCATGTCCAGCCACACTCTAGACCTTGTGTCTCTAACAATGAATCCACTCATTTTAGCACTATCAACAATGGAAAAGAGCTATCTATTTCCTAAGTAATAAATTGCAGTACTTACTATTTCATATGCTTAATTCTCCAATCTCAAGTCAGTGAGAGCCTTCTGGAGATGAGAAATGTACTATTTTGACCTAATCTTTGCTGATCCCTTGATTTCTAGTAGAATAACATATCCCACATTCTCCCTGCATAACTGTTGCCCCAGATCTAAAAACAGAGATTTCTCAAAAATACCCTCATTCATTTCAGTGAGAATCTATAGTCTGGGCTTGGAGGGATAGTTAATTGCTATTACTTCTATACCTTTCCAGAGCTAGGATATGTAGGTTTTTTTAAGGAAGAAATAAGTTTAAATTATGTGGTTCCAACCTACACAGTATGTGTTGTTCTTACCCTAGGATGCCAAAACTCTCTATTACATCACTTCTTCTGTTACAGCTTTCACATCCTAAAGAATGAGATGTTCACTAGACAAACACTTTACCGGCAATGTGCTGTGACTGGCGATGCCTCCTTCAACTATACTGTAAGTACACAGACTACTTAGATGGTCTTTGAATGTATGTGTTTATGTGTATGAAAGATATATGTATCCTTTACTGAACTGCTATCACTCCATAGGCTCTGGAACTAACATGTAACAGTCACCTAGCTATGGGTGAGGAGTGGGGGATTGAACAAAGTGCAGGGCTCCAAAGAGCTCAGTTAGTGTGAGACAGATGTGGAAACATGCTGTTACAATGCAGCTATGATAGACATATGATGACAGTGCAAATCCCAGAAAACCGACTGCTTATAATGGGTAGTGGTGGGTCTGCCCATTTGTTCACCCTTGACCACAGATATTGTGTTGGGGAGTATCAAAGCTCATGCTTCAAGTCTCCAGTCACCTCCAAAAGGAAGTAGAATGAGCACTGAGTCATTCATTTTGGATTAGAAACTGCACTTAGCAAATTTTCATCATTATGACAAAATAAAGGGATTCACTTAGGTCACAGAGGTTCGAAGTCCAAATAATGCTGTGTAGGCTGGCAGCAAGGGCTCCCCCCTTGGCTGCCTCATTTCATGACATCCAACAATGGCAGGAGAGTCTATCAGAACAAGTGTTCACATCCTGAGCCAGGGAACCAAGAGAACAAGAGAATCCAGGGTTGCTCTATGCAACCACCATCTAGTGAAAACTCAAGGGTCACCCAAGAACTACATTTTGATCATACACCCCAAAGTGACACAAGGACCTTCACAAGGCACCACCTCCTGATGGCTTCATCATGTATTTGTGCCATGTTGGGGAACAAGTCTCCACTATATGAACCTCGGTGACACATACATCCTACTGGGACCGTAACATAGGAGACCTGTAGATCAATCTAACACTGAAATAGACTATTCTTGCCCTGTCTAGAGGAAAGAGTACTGCTTACAAATAATAAATGGGGACATTTAAAATTTTTTGTTTAGTATAGAAATGGATCTGGTAAACTTCAACTGACAAGTCAGTCAAGATGGCGGCAACCTGCAAGCTGCTTCTATGGTGCTAAAGTCTTCTCTGGATCACTTGAGTGCTTTTTATAAGAAGGCATAAGAATCAGGCCACAGAGTGTTGTTTTAAGTGGCTCATAGTCATGTTATGGTTGTGTCGCTTGTATGGTCATGTTACAGTTGTGTACCTTGGTATTCTTGTGGGACTCCTAACAGTGGGAGCAGACGCTGTCCCTGACTCTGTTGCCTGCCTTGGCCCCCCTCCTACTGGGTTGCCTTATCCAGCCTTACTATGCCAGGAGGCACCTAGCCTCGCTATAACTTGAATAGGTCATGTTCAGTTGGTATCTCTAAGAGGTCTACCCTCTTCTGAAGGGAAACAGATAGAGAGAACAAGGGAACAGCACTGGGAGGAGAGCAGGGCGGGGAACTGTGGTCATGATGTAATACATGAGAGAATACGTTCTTTAAAAACTTAAGAGGCTTATAGTCTAAAATAATGTTCCTTCAAATTCTTCTCAATGTTTATCACTTTAAGATCATTTTCTAATTATAAGTTACTACAGAAGATCAAAGTATTCTGAAGTAGCCTATCAGGATAGTATTTGCAACCAAATTAATTCAGAAACCTGAGGAGTATAAGAAATTTCTTTTAAAATATTCCAAAACAAATTGATATATACATATATATGTAATATATACACATACAACATCTTTCTGCCTTTTCTCTTTCTCATTGAAGGTTGCAAATCCACTCAGCATTATCCTCATCTTGAATGTTTATTCAGCTGGACTAACAAAACAGAAAGTTCCACAAGAAGGCTGTGTTGCTTAATCAGACATTTTCAGTATATTTTGAGGGGGGGTGCTGTGCTTTATTTGAAACAGAGTCCCATATAGTCCTAGATGACTTTGAACTCACTACAAAGCTGAGGTTGGCTTTGAACTAATGATCATTTTGCCTCCACCCATTGGATGCTAGGATTTCAGTCAAGTCCACCGAGCTGGCAACACTCAAATTTTTCAGTGATTGGCAAAATTTTCTTATGATAAATTCAAAATCAAATTATCCTTATTTGCACGTAACACAATTCTGTGCTTTAAAGGCACCACATAATCTACCTGAAAACTCTTATGTATAATAAACACAGGAAAATTGCAGGCTATGGAAATGAGTGTTTATAAAAGAGCATTAGCCTTAGTATATACCAACAATGTTCTTCTGGAGAAAGAAATTAGGAAAAATCTCATTCACAATAGCTTCAAAAATTATATATCTAAAGATAAACAATAAGATAAAGACAAACTAGTATGACAAAGGACATAAAATAGAGAACCCACTAATAAACCAATAAAGCTATGGCCACCTAACTCTTTAAAAAAATTGTTGATGATCCATTTTTATTTTTTATGTGCATTGGTGTTCTGCTTGTATGTATGTTTGTGTGAGGGTCATGTCAGATCCCCTGGAAATGGAATTACAGATAGCTCTGAACTGCCCTATGGATGCTAGAAACCAAACCAGGGTCATCTCTCTAGACCAGTGGCCACCTAATATTTGACAAAGTTGGCAGAAACACTCAATGGGGATAAAATAGTGTATTCAACAAATAGTGTTAGCAAAACTGGATCACTAACCATAGGGGGAAAAATAGATTAGTGTCTTTTATTTTTTTATAAAAATTAATTCCAAATTGATCAAAGGTCTTAATTTTTTAGTAGATATTTTCTTTATTTACATGTCATATGATTTCTCCTTTCCCAGTTTCCCCTCAAAAACAAAAAACAAAAAAACAAAAAAACCCCAACAAGAACAAATCCCTGTTGCCTGCCCCCCTCCCCCTGTTCACCACCTGACCCTCTCCCGCTTACTGGCCCTGGTATTCCCCTACACTGGGGCACAGAACCTTCACAGGGCCAAGGCCCTCTCCTCCCATTAATGATCGACTTTGCAATTCTCTACTATACACATACTGCCAGAGCCATCAGTCCCACCATGTACTCCTTGGTTGGTGGTTTAGTCCCTGGGAGCTCTGAGGGTACTAGTTAGTTCACATTGTTGTTCATCCTAAGGGGCTGCAAACACTTCAGCTCCTTCAGTCCTTTCTCTAACTCCTTCATTGGGGACCCTGTACTCAGTTCTATGGATGGCTGTGAGCCTCTGCTTCTGTATTAGTCAGGTACTGTCAGAGCCTCTCAGGAGATAGCTATATTAGGCTGGCTTGCCCTTCCTTCAGTCTCTGCTCCATAGTTAGCCTCTGCAACTCCTTCCATGAGTATTTTGTTCCCCTAAAGATCTTAATTTTTAACATCTGAAAGGTTGAAATGGTTAGAGGGAAACACTGAGAATGTCCTGCAGGGCACTGGGGTAGGCAAACACTCTCTGAACAGATTGTCAGGAACACAGGAACTAGCCCCAAGAGTGAACACATGGTACCCTGTTAGATGGAGGCTTTTAATGAAAGAAACTATGAGCAGAGCACACAGTCCACAAAATAGAAGAGATCTTTACTAGCTGTGCTTCAGACTAGGGACTAATACCCAGAATTCACAAAGAACTGGTCTAATCTAGACATCTAAATGACATAGTACCAGTTCAAGCAGATTAGTACTGGCACTTTAGCCTCCTATTGATGAGAGTTCCATATGTTCTCTATCCTTCCTAGATTAATAGTATTACTTTTTGTTATACTTGTTGGGGGGGGCTCTGTCTGTCTGTCTGTCTGTCTGTCTGTCTGTCTGTCTGTTGAGACAGAGGCTCATTATGTAGCTCTGGCTGTCCTGGGACTCACTATGAAGACCAAGCAGACCTCAGACTTATAGAGATCCTCCTGAGTACTAAGATTAAAGGTGTGCACAACCATGCCTTGCTCTGTGTGTGTGTGTGTGTGTATGTGTTTTATTGTCATATTTGTAAACAGTATCTTTAAAAATGTGATACCTCATTTTTAGTTTTATTTTCCTGACAATGATACTGAGCATCTTTCAATGTCTTCATTGGCCATTCCTAGATATCCTTTAGGAAGGATCGGAGATTATAATAAAACAACAAATTTTGCCTTTTAAATAATTTTTTTTAATTTTTTTTAACTTTTATTGCATTATGATGACAAAAGTTACATGATTTCAATTTGTCTGAATTTGTTAACATTTAAAAACATATTTTAAATAAATAGAATTAAATCACATTCTCGTTTCCCAACTCCTCCCAGAGACCCCCTCTTCAATACCTACAATATCTATTTTTGTCATATTCCTCAAAATTTATAAAATATTATAACAATAAAAATGAGTATTATAAAAGTTGTTTGATATAAAACAACAATCAATTTAACAGTGTTATGTAGATGCTTGTCTACAGTAATACTACAAATACATACGTTTTTCTCAGTAAAAATTTCAAATAACTTCAAATATATTAACTGTATATTTCAAATACATCACTACTAGTATTTTCTTAAATGAACATACGTAAATCTTTTTGTTTGTTTGCAAATATGTAAAGTCTTTTTGTTTGTTTCTTTTGTATTTAGTAGAGTTTAAAATCTTGGCTCTTACTGTGGTACAAGCCCAAAATAAGAACAATTTTTAGACATTGGATTTCATTGTAATAAGGCTGTACTTCAATAACCCTCAAATCACCAAAGGATTTTACCTCCATCATAGCTAAGCTGAGAGTTGATAGTTCTGCTGCACCAAGGAATGAATTGTAGGCTCGATTTTTGGATACAGACTTCCTGCTATGGTCAAAGCTATTTGACTTGAGTGAGTGACTTTATTCTCAGGCCACAGAGAACAGGTTATATTCATTTAAGAAATGGTGTGTGTATTAAGATAGTCTATCCATAAAGTCATTCACCAACTGTTTCAATGAACCATGGTTCTGCTTGGAGGGTGGCACAGACATTAGGTGTGGGTAAGAATCTGGTTCATTGGCTGTGATAATTTGGAAAAGCATTCATCTCAGAGAAAGAGTAACTTGTAAAGTCCTCTTCTTCAAACCTGATACAAGAGCTACAAATGTCAAGCTAAGCATTCAGTCTCACTCTTTAACTACTTCACCTGCACCTCTTTCTCATCATGATTTATTAACAATGTGGTACCAATGATGCCTGCATGCTGATGCTCCAGAATTCCTAGCAGAAAGTCTCTTGCTTGTTTGTCTTTCCTCTTCCTTTTTTGCCAGTCCATTCTTGTCAATCTGTGAGCGCTGCTGAAGCTTCCAGCGGCTATTTGGGATTTGGCATATTTCTGTTTGATGCCTTCCATATCTGAAGGGCATTTGTTCCAGGACCACACAGGTGCCAAGATCCTTGGATGCTTAAGACCTAATATATATATATATATATATATATATATACATATGTGTGTGTATGTATATATATGTATATATATGAGAGAGAGAGACTTAGTATTTTTGTGAGATGTTTTACAATCCTCCTATAGACTTTAAGTCTCTCTAGATTACTTGAACTACCTAATGCAATATACTATTCGTTGAATAATTTGCATAGTGAATGTTATGTAGATGTTTGCCGTATTATATTATTTAGGAAATAATAACAAGGAAAAATATGTCTATATGTCTATGTTCATTTCAGAAATAATTTAAGAGGGTTTCTTATAGTGTTTCTCTCCACTATAAGCTATAAGCACAAAACTATGTGCATGGACCAACTTGTAGAAAATCCCAACTTGAAGGTTTAATCAAAAGAAATTAGAGTCAGAAGAGACACTAAGGAGAATAGTTTTCAGCCATTTTCTCTCCAGTGACTTTCTAAGGATCAGCCGGGAGGCACAGGCCTCAGGAGTCACAGGGGAGTCGAAGGGCAGGAGGGACAGGACAAGCTCTAGTCAGAGACACCAAGAACATCTAACACCAGAGATCAAGAGATGGCGAAAGGCAAACGCAAGAATTTTACCAACAGAAACCAAGACTGCTTGGCTTCATCAGAACCTAGTACTCCCACTGCAGCAAGTCCTGGATATCCCAAAACACTGGAAAAGCAAGATTTGGATCTAAAATCATATCTCACAATGCTGATAGACGAACTTAAGGACATGAATAACTCCCTTAAAGAAATACAGGAGAACACAGGTAAAGAGGTACAAGCCCTTAAAGAGGAAACAAAAAAAACCCCTAAAGAATTACAAGAGATCACAAGTAAACAAGTAGAAGCAAACTCAAAAATCCCTTAAGGAATTGCAGGAAAACACAAACAGGTGAAGGAATTGAGTAAAACCATCCAGGACCTAAAAATGGAAGTAGAAACAATAAAGAAATCACAAAAAGAGACAACTGTGGAGTTAGAAATCTTAGGAAAGAAGTCAGGAAACATAGATGTAAGCATCACCAACAGAATGCAAAAGATAGAAGAGAGAATCTCAGGGGCAGAAGATAACATAGACAACGTTGACAGAACAGTCAAAGAAAATGAAAAATGAAAAAAGACCCTAATCCAAAACATCCAGGAAATCCAGGACACAATGAGAAGACAAACCTAAGGACAATAGGTATAGAAGAGAGGGAAGACCTCCAACTTAAAGGGCCAGTAAATAGCTTCAACAAAATTATAGAAAACTTCCCTAACCTAAAGAAAGAGATGCCCATGAACATACAAGAAGCCTATAGAACTCCAAATAGACTGGACCAGAAAAGAAATTCCTCCCGCCACATAATAGTCAAAACACCAAATGCACTAAACAAAGAAAGAATTTTAACATATAAAGGCAGGCCTATCAGAATTACACCAGACTTCTCACCAGAGACTATGAAAGCTAGAAGATCCTGGGCAGATGTCATACAGACCCTACAAGAACACAAATGCCAGGTTACTATATCCAGCAAAACTCTTAATTACCATAGATGGAGAAAACAAGATATTCCATGACAAAACAAAATTTACACACTATCTTTCCGCAAATCCAGCCCTACAAAGGATAATAGATGGAAAACATCAACATAAG
>JADRCD010190411.1:0-19299 GCA_019843815.1 Montemys delectorum
ACACACACACACATACACACACACACACATACACACACACACACACTTTAAGTGAATGTATCCTTTCAGTTTGGCAGCTAACATGAGAAAAAGAGGTCTTGGCTTTGACTTTAGAAAGTCAGGTACTTATGTCGCCGAGACTCACAGCTAAGAACTCTTGGAAAGTTAGCACAGTAAGAGTGTTGGGCCAGGCTGAGCTGGGCCATGGTGGCCCACGCCTTTAATACCAGCACTTGAGAGGCAGAGGTGGGTGGATTTCTGAGTTCAAGGCCAGCCTGGTCTACAGAGTGAGTTCCAGGACAGCCAGGGCTACACAGAGAAACCCTGTCTCAAAAAACCAAAAAAAAAAAAAAAAAAAAAAAAAAAGATGATCCCCTCCCAGACACTCCTTCCTATCCACATGGCGTCCTTGACCTCTGACCTGAGACATTTTTAAGTTCTTATCTCACTGAAGACCAAAAATACTGAAGCTGTGTGTGTGTGTGTGTGTGTGTGTGTGTGTGTGTGTGTGTATACTTGCAAATGTGTTTGTATATATACATATGTTTATGGAGCCCAGAAGTCAAGCTTCAGTGGTACTCCTCTGACACGGCCTTTCACTAGGACTTGGGGTTCACCAGCTAGAACAGTCTTGGGCTCTTCCTCTCCAGCTCTGGGATTATTACATGGGTTACGCTGGAGTTTTCTGTGTGTAGTATTGGGCATTGACCTTGGGTCCTCCTCTTGGTTTTGTGGTTAGCACTTTATGGGCTGAGTCACATGCTCAGATCCTGAAATGCAATTTCTGTTCCTGATGGAACTGTGAACTGGGCAAGTTTCTTCGAAGGCAGAATGTTTAGAAAATGAGGAGTTCCAGGAGCTGTTGGGTCTCAGGCTGACCTTTGGCCTGGGTGTGGGAGTGTCCTGGGCCACACACCTGATCCCAGCCTGTGTGTGTGTGTGTGTGTGTGTGTGTGTGCCTGTGTATGTGTATGTGTGAAATTCATTTTTGTTATGTTTACTACTTGACATGTGGCCAAAAGAAAATTTTATGCAGAATTCTAACTTATTTTTCACATGAAATAGGGTGTGTGTGTGTGTGTGTGTGTGTACTTTTTTGATCATGGTATCAGGTAGATACTCAACAGGCTTCCAATTCTGAAGTGTTCAGTTACAGGCTTTTAGATTGTTTTGTTTAGCGAGCATAAGCTGCCGTGCTTACATACATTTATATCAGCAGCATGCATGTAATTAATGCATCTGTGGAACTCAGCGACTAGTCTATGTAGACATCTGTGGATGAAAACCCAACCCCATCACTGAAACAAATTCAGGTACTTATTGAGCAGTGGGAAGGTACAAACATTGAAAGATACACTCCCTAGTCCTCAAAGATATACCCCACAGTCCTCAGACACATACCCCAGTCCTCAGACATATACCCCAGTCTCAGACATATACCCCAGTCCTCACAGATACACCCCCAGTCCTCAGACACATACCCCAGTCCTCAGACACATACCCCAGTCCTCAGACACATACCCCAGTCTCACACATATACCCCAGTCCTCACAGATACACCCCCAGTCCTCAGACACACACATACTCCTTGTCGTCAGAGAGTGGTATGAAAATTAGTTAACTAGCATAAAAGCAAAGAATCTTGGTGCCAGGAGAGCTCAGTTCAAAATTCTGCTCCAATCTAGAATGGAGAAACCTTAAATTGTGACATCTGGGGGCAGGTGGCACAGCTCAGCGGAAGAGTGCACATGGAGCATGCATGGAGCCCTTATAGCTTTACGCCCAGAGTCCACACAAAGAAACAAAGAACTGAAGTTGAACATTCTATTGATTCATTCGAATCTCCATAAACCAGAGCTTACAGCCTGTATCATCATGGGGGATACTGTGAAGACTAAATGTGAGATTAAGCATGGAACCAACAAGATAGACCACAGTACTCATGAGACCAAAATTACACACTGAATTATAAGTAAGGACAAACGCTTGTGGTATTAGAAGCCAAAAGGGGAAAGTGACTAACATAACCCTCAAAACTCTGTGAGGAGGGTAGGTAGAACTGCCTTTGGTCTTGAGAGCCGGACTGTACTCCTACAGGGGGAGTGGGGGGGGGTAGAGAGGAGTGCTGAGCCTCTTTCACAGGGGGCTGGTGGGGAGGAGTGCTGAGCCTCTGTACACAGGGGAAGTAGGGATGCTGATGCTCACACTGTGGTGCACACAACAATAGACAGTGATAGAGACACTGCACAAAGAAGTTAAAATTCAACTTTAAGGATGTCCCATGTAATCCAGCCACCCAACCCCCAGACACTCATGTAAAGGAGCTGAAATCAGGATCGTGAGAAGAATCGGCATCCACAAGTTAACCCCATCATTGTTCACAATGGTCAACATTGGGGTGAATGTGAGTAGCCATAAACAAGTAAGGGGATAAGTAGTATGTCACACACACTCACGAACACACACACAAGCACATGTACGTGTGCACATGTGCACAAACATACACACATGCACATATGCATGAACACACATGTGCACACACATGCATGCACACACACGCACATATGCATGCTCACACACATACATGCATGCGTGCACACATACACACATGCACACACATATACATGCACACACACATGCACGCACACATGCACGTACACGCATGCATGCACACATACACACACTCACACACTACATGCACGTACATACACACATGCACACACACATATATATGCCAGAAGACAAGTCTGCGATATTCGAAGGTACGGATGCACGATGCAGACAAAATTCACTTTGGTGGAGGAATAATTCAGACACAGAAGTAGACAGAGTGTCATAGGAGAGCTGTTTAAAGGCAAAATCAGCTTAAAGAATGCTGATGGGGGGGGCAGGAGGCTAAGAGGAGAAAGGATGATTTGCTAATTGAGAGGTATAAAATTTCAGCTAGTGGGATTAAATTCTAGGAACATGCTATACAATATTGGGTTGATTTGGAGGGGCAGGGGTTTTTTTGGGTTTTGTTTTGTTTTGTTGGTTTTTTGTTTTTTTAGTCGATAATGCTGGGCTATACACTTAAAACTCTAAGTTAGATCTCATGTTAAGTCTTAACCACAATAAAATAAAGTTAAAATTAAAACAGAGAGGCTAACCCAATTGTGGTGTAGGTTAAAGATCATTCAGGGAAGCCCTGAACTGAAAGTTCTACCTGCTGTCTCCCTCCCACTTGGCCACCTTGCCTTGAAGCTGGAGGGCTCCCACCTTTTCCAGAGTGTGGGCGCTGTCCTCATTCAGCATCGAGAGGCACTGGGTAGCATTATTCACCTTTGTTGCAAAACAGGAAAGAGATCTCATGAGCTCAGATGGGTAGCCCCAAGTTCTTCAGTTAAGAGTGAAAGGAATCCCAGGCAGGGGGGATGAGAATCTGGGGTTCATTTTGCTTCTGGCCACAGGCACCTTCAAGGTGGAAAAGGACTTGTCAGTCAGAGCAGCTGCACAGTGTCAGCAGTGTTGTGATAGTACCAAGTTTGTGAAATTGAGAAGAAGCTGGTACTGGGAACCTGCGTACTTTGGACGTTATTGAGGGTGGGTATAGGCTAGTCCTGAGGGTGTGTTTGTCCAAGTGTGTGCAGCTCAGACTTCAGGATAGAGCTGTGGACCAGAAAGAGACAGAGGGGGTTCTTTGTTCTCACTTGCTGGCTCAGGTCCTGAGCCTGGGGGTCTAGCTGCCCTTTAGCCTGGAGACATTGTATCTTCCATCTGATCTTCCTGTTGCCCACCTTCTGTGTGTCTCGTAAGATTCACTCTGGGAGCGTTGCCTCCCTAGCTCTCTAAAGGGCTTGTGTTCAGCTGATCTTTTGGACTTCGTCTTCATCGTATTCAGCATTTTTTCCTCATCAGAAGCTTCAGTTCTCTCCATTGCTAACTTGGGATCAACCTCGGTCCAAACATCATAAATGGGGAGTGGGAAAGAGAGAGTGAGCGAGAGAGAGGAGCAGGTAAGGCAGGATATAGCTTGCAGGGACGTATCTCCAAGGACCCTACCCTCTCCAATTCCTTCTCACCCTCCCTCTAAATTTCCATCACCCCAAATAGTCTGTCAGATTATGAACTCATAGATGGATTAACCCATTGGTCAAAATCACCATGATCCAATTGCTTTCTATTTCTATACAGATTCGGGGACCAAACATTCAACACATTGGTCTTTGGAGGGACTTTTCAGATCCAAACCAGATACAAGCCAGAATACTTCCTGTGCATTATATATAAATTAAAGTTTATCATTGCAATGTATGTTTTAGGATAAATTAACATATCCTGAATGTAATACTATCTGTGGCTGTAACATCTGCTGGGGTCTTGCAAGATCTTCCCGGAGGGTAGAGAGAAGATTACACCCGTCCCAGTCTTAGGCTTATGAACTACCATTGTTCTTTGGTTTCCCAGCATTCCCCAGGGATATACCTGCTTGTTAAGCAATGATGGCCTCTAGAAGCATTGATGGTCTAGTGAGGACTGTGGTAGTCTCCCTATTAATGGGAACTTCCTGAGGAGGTGACATTTGAGACTTAGTATCCCTGTACATGATACTTAGTATCAACCATAAAGACCACATGGCAATAGAAACATCTAGGTCATTTCTTTTGTGCATGTATGACATCTATTCTGCTTAACACTATCTCTCACCTGATTTTATTTCCATTTAGTTTTTTTCCAAGTGGAAATATTACTTTTTTGTTTTTGTTGTTATATGTTTTTGTTTTTTGAGACAAAGCCTGTACTGGCTGGTTTTGTGTGTCAACTTGACACAAGCTGGAGTTGTAAGATCTGAGTAAACAGGGACATCTTAGAAAAACACCAGGAGGCCAGGAATTTCCTTAATAAGATAAGCCCAGGAACTTTGGGGAGGTAGTAGAACTCTCCAGAAGGGAAAAGCTAATTAACATTCCTCAGATCACAGAGTGAGAACCAACCTGTGGTTGGGGACACATTCTGCAGGGTGGACCTTTGCCCACCTTTAGACAAGAAAGTCCTTGCCACCTCATTCCCTGAAGACCAATCAGTTTAAAAAGTCACACTGTTTTGCAAATCACATTGTGTCTAATGGCTTCTGCCCTGAAAATTGTATAAAAGCTCACTGAACAAGTTGTGCAGGGTCGCCACCTCTCCTTAGGGTCTGGGACGGCCTCAGTGCACTGGAATATTAAAAATCCTCATGCTCTTTGCATCGATCAGGCTCCATGCGATTCACTCAGGGGGTCTCAGGTAAGCTAATGCTCAACAGGGTCTTATAGAGTTATCACAGAGAAAGGAGCCTCCCTTGAGGAAATGCCTCCATAAGATCCAGCTGTAAGACATTTTCTCAATTAGTGATCAAGGGTGGGAGGACCCAGCCCCTTGTGGGTGGTGCCATCCCTGGGCTGGTAGTCTCTTGTATAAGAGAGCAACTTGAGGGCTGGTGAGATGGCTTAGCGGGTAAGATCAACGACTGCTCTTCCGAAGGTTCTGAGTTCAGATCCCAGCAACCACATGGTGGCTCACAACCACCGGGAATGAGATCCGACGCCCTCTTCTGGTGTGTCTGAAGACGGCCACAGTGTACTTATTTATAACGATGGATGAATCTTTGGGCTGGAGCGAGTGGGGCTGACCAGAATGGGCAGAGGTCCTAAAAGTCAATTCCCAACAACCAGATGAAGGTTCGCAACTATCTGTACAACTACAGTGCGTACTTATATGCATAATAAATAAATTTAAAAAAGAGAGCAACTTGAGCAAGCCAGGGGAAGCAAGCCAGTAAGGAACATCCCTCCATGGCCTCTGCGTCAGCTCCTGCTTCCTGAACTGCTTGAGTTCTAGTCCTTTGGTGATGAACAGCAGTGTGGAAGTGTAAGCTGAATAAACCCTTTCCTCCCCGACTTGCTTCTTGGTCATGATGTTTTGTGCAGGAATAGAAACCCTGCCTAAGACAAAGTCCTACTGTGTAGCCCTGGCTGGCCTGCAACTCACTATGTAGAGCAGGCTGGCCTCAAGCTTGTAGCAACCCTACAGCCTCCATTTTGTAAGTGCTAAGGTTATTGTCATGTGTCACCATGTTCTGTGAGAAATATTATTATATTGGCTTTCAAAACCGTAAACATTTTATTTATTACTTGTGGGTCTGGATGTTGCGGTGTTTGGTGTGTGTGCTGCCATGCATACACGGAAGCCAGAGGACGACTTTGCAGAGTTGGCCCTCTCCACTCACCTTTATGAGGGCTCTGAGGCTCAAAGCCACACTTGCACAGCTTTACTTGCTAAGCCATTTTTCTGGCCCCCCAGTTTAAGTTTTACTGGGACAGGGTCTCACCATGCAGCTGTGGCTGGCCTGGAACTTGAAAGTGATCCTCCAACCTCTTACTTCCCGAATGCAGGCATTGCAGGCATGTACTACCAAGCCTAGCAGAAGATAAGAGTCTTTTTAACAAAAGCGAGGCTGAGGTAGTCTCCCTATGACGTCTCTTCCCATGCTTCCAGCTGCCTTGGACTGTTTGTCGTTTTTCTTTGGCTCCCACACTCTCCTCACTATCTGTTACCTTCTGTCTCCTGACTCTTGCTTTTTCTGTCCTTGGAGCAGTCATCTCCACACAGTGTGAGTCTCAGCAGTCCTGTGTAATCATGCCAAGGCAGAAGCGATGCATTTCCCTTATCCCCCACCCCCACCCCAGCTTTCCACATGGCTCCTCTGCTCTCTTCTTCTCTCTATTCCTTCTCTGTGCACTGAGGTTGAACCCAAGACCTCCATCATACTAGGCAATGCACTAACACTGAGCTACATTCCCGCCCATTCTTTGGGAGTTCTCTTTTTCTGGTAACTAATTCTGGTCACATAGGACCCAAACCTGGGCATCATTACCAGCCACTCTTATTCAACTATCCAATCACTGCAAATATGGCCAGTTTTTACTTTGTCGGAGTATCCAGAACCCTGTCTCCTTCCCATCTTCCTCACACTGTCTTTGTTTGCATATTAATTTATGTGTCTAATGCTTGTTTAGTGCCGTCTCTGTATAAGATACTCCTTCAGGCAATGGGAATACAGCAGGAAGCATTGCCAGAGAATGGCCAGCCTCCAAGAGCTGAATTTGCAGGTGTAAAGGGGAGACACCTAGTAAACAATAGGCTGAAGTAAATTGCTCTCTGTGTTAGAGGTTGAATGCTATAGAAAAGCAACCAGGGGTTGGGAGATCTGAGGGTGATGAAGCTGCAGCTTTGAGTAGGATGGTCAGGGTGGCCTCCTGGAATATTAGAGGAGAAGATGAGAAAAGGATCCCAAGAACCTGTAGCTGGTCTTTGCTACTTTGCGGGTTCTTTTTTCTCACCCTTTATTACCCCCTATCACTAGATAGGAGAGAAAGAAGGATGGAGAGAGAGAGAGAGAGAGAGAGCCCTGAGTCTTACTTTATTTCTTCTTATTTCTTCTTTGAGCATGACTACTAACAAACCACAACAACCCCCCACCCCCAGTAACCAGCAACCACCAACCCCGCCTCTCCAGGCCCTAGCAATTATATATTGCCTGAAAAGTTCCCAGAATTCCAAATGATACACAATGGCAGAAACTATCTGCAACTGACAAAACCACGCCTCTGCTAGAGTTCGAGGCAAATCTTAGTCAGCCACTTCAGACAGTGCAAAGCAGCCCCATATCTTTATACCTGGGATTCTTATAATATTACTCTCTTTCTCTCTCTCTTAACAAAACTACATTCCTATAGTATTGCTCTGTCTGTCTCTGCCTCTCTGTCTCTGTCTGTCTCTGTCTCTCTTTCTCTCTGTATGTGCGTGTTTTAAAAAAAAAATCAAAATTCCATAATTCTCACTACTGGAACCATTCTAGTTGATTCAGAGGCTCATCAGCTTTTATGCTGGGACACTATGAAGGTATGGTCACAGGGGTGGAAGCCCCATGATTTCTTTCCTGGACGGTTGCAGTAGCTCTGAATGGATCAGGGCCCATCTCACCCTTTTTCTGCCTCCTTGTCTTTGTGATGGACACATTGCTCTCCAGTAACAGCTGCCGTTCCAAAATCTAACTCTGGAGTGGCATGTGAAGACCACTATGGCCTGGTTTCCTCCTGCCATCCCTACTTCAAATAATACTTCATCTCTTTCATTTTGCAAAGTCACAGGCACTGCCTCCCACCGCCTCTGCTTGTGGTGTTCTCTCATTTTCTGTCCATCAACATCTTTCTTGTTGAGGGCAGTCTGCTCTTGAGCCTCTGCACATTCCCTGGGTCAGAATCCATCTCTTTGGGGCCTCCCAGGCAGGGAGGCATCTATCATGATGTATGTTATTGTTGTACAGAGCCCATGTACACTGGTTCTGGTTGTACCATAGCTGCTTAATGTCTATTTGGCTCCTGCACCAGGTTGGAAGCTCCTGGGTCCCCTTTGCATGTTTGGACCTTGCTTGTGTTATGAAAGGCTTCTCGAACAGTTTGGTTCAGCAGGTTCTTCCTCTTCTGTTTTGCAGATTGAAGCGCTTGTGAAGGACATGCAGAACCCAGAGACGGGAGTCAGAATGCAGAACCAGAGAGTCTTGGTCACCAGTGTCCCTCATGCCATGACAGGTGATGTGGCTTGGTTGTGACTTGAAACAAAACCCACAGGGGGACTGGCAAACTTGAGCACACAGGATGTCCTGGTTGCTTTATTATTGTTGTTGTTATTGTCATTGTTATTATTGTTTTGTTTGTTATTGTCAACTTGACTCAAGGTAGAGTTAGCTAGAAAGAGGAAAGTCAACTAAGAAAACACCTCCATCAGACTGCCTGTAGGCAAATCTATAGGGCATTTTCGGCTCGGCCCATGGAGGGGAACTGCTGGGTCCTGAGTTGTATAAGAAACCTAGCTGAGCAAGCCATGAGGAGCAAGCTAGTAAGCAGTGTTCCTCCATGGCTTCTGCTGCAGTTCCTGCCTCCAGGCTCCTGTCTTGGCTTCATTCAGAAGACTATGACCTAAGATATAAATCAAATATACCCCTGTCCTCCCTAAGCTGCTTTTGGTTATGGAGTTTTATCACAGCAATAGAGACCTAACCAAGCAAGACACAGCCCAAGTGCCCACAGCCTGCCTGTGTTTGTAAGTGAAGTTTTATTTCTGTTACATGTAATCTATGGCTGCTGTCATTCTAGCTACAGAGCTGAAATATATGGCTGTGCTCAGACAGCATTAAGTCTACAAAACTAAAATATTTACTGCTGTTTGGCTGGGAAATGGGGCTTCTGTCTTTCTTCACCCTTCTAATCCACACTCAGACCCTCCTGAGCTTTCCCTGTGGGGCAGAATCCCTAGTCCTTCCTTGTGTGAGGGTTTAAGGGTACTCGAGCGTACCACTCGAGGACATTAGTGTGTGTGCATGTGTGTGTGTGTGTGTGTGTGTGTGTGTGTGTGTGTGTGTGTGTATGTGTTTGAGTATGTGTGTTTGAGTGTGTGTGTATGTGTGTGTGTGTGTGTGTGTGTGTGTGATGTTGGGTGTGGGCATAAGGATGCATTTTGCTTTCTCAGTCAGCTTTGTGTCACGATGAGGCACGTTGCCTGCAGAAGCAGGCAGTTTCTCAGGACCAGGGATTTGTGAGCTCTTGACCCTATCCATGACCTCACTGAATTTCCCTCTTTCCCTCTCCTCCCTCTACTCTGCACATATATGTAGAGAGTCAAGCTTGGTTGTTGTTCCTGAGACACTATCTACTTTGTTTTTTTTTTTTTATAAAGATTTATTAATTGTTATATGTAAGTACACTGTAGCTGTCTTCACCAGAAGAGGGCGTCAGATCTCATCACGGATGGTTGTGAGCCACCATGTGGTTGCTGGGATCCGAACTCAGGACTATCGGAAGAGCAGTCAGTGCTCTTACCTGCTGAGCCATATCGCCAGCCCTACTTTGCTTTTTGAGACAGGGTCCCTAACTCCCTTGAGCTTGTCCATTTGTCTCCCCAGCATGCCTACTGCCACACTTGGCTTTAAAAACAAAACAATTGCTGGGCAGTGGTGGTGCACGCCTTTAATCCCAGCACTTGGGAGGCAGAGGCAGGTGGATTTCTGAGTTCGAGACCAGCCTGGTCTACAGAGTGAGTTCCAGGACAGCCAGGGCTATACAGAGAAACCCTGTCTCGAAAAACCAAACAACAACAACAACAACAACAACAACCAAACAACAACAAAAAGCCAATCAATCAATGAATCAATCAAACAAACAAACAAAAATCCCCAGGTCTTCAAGCTTGTATGCAAAGCGCTTCACCAACTGAGCAGTCCCCAGCCCTTGGACTATGCGTTTTTTTTCCACACAAGGTGCCTTAGGTTGCAGGGACAGGCTGTCCCCCATCGTCCTTCTGATTGTTGGACAGGCTGTCCCCCATCATCCTTCTGATTGTTTCGAACGTGTTGCTGTTAAAAGAAAAATCATCAGAATGGTCATACCTACTCCATCTTTCTTACAGGTGCTAAAGGACATGGGGAGGGATAGTTCAGGCTTTTACCACCCACCAGCCATGTGCCGCGTGCCCGGCCTCTGAGCAGCACAGGTTCCTTCACTCCTGTGACATTTCTTTCAGACAGGGATCACTGTTCATGCATTACAGTGAGAAAACCAAGACAAGGGGGAATGCATGCCAGGGGTTTCTCCAGCACAATAAATGGAAGACCCATTCTGGCTCGTTAAGGCCAAAATAGGAATTTAATGGTGTGCTTCAGAGTGGTTCAGGGACACATGGGAGACTGGGACTCAGAGTGACCCTGGGCATCCAGAGAGTGGAGACCGATGAGTAGGTTGTTCTCAGAGTTTAAGAGGCAGCTGTTCTGGAAGGCATCCTGGTGGCTGTCTGTCATTTCTGCTCTGAATTTGTTAACTCTGGACCAGAGGACTTTTCAGTGGGAGGTTCTTATGTTACTTGTCGGTAACCCCAGAGCTTGGAGTGACTGTGTGCATAAGGGATGCTAATGAAAGCTTTTTGTTATATGGATACATGAATCAGTTCTGAGTTAGCTGTGCAGAGAACCCTAGACATGAGTGGAGCACCTGGGGTCTAATCCTTCTAGTATCCCTTTCCCAGCCCTGCCCTCATTTTCTCACTATAAAGTGGCAACAGAAAACCCGGTCTGAGAGGAAGGTGGCGGGAATGAGAGAGGCCACGCTTGCTTGCTGCTCAAGGGCCCATCGTGTGGCAGATGTGGCTTATGAAAGCCGGCGTTTCCCTCCCTTGTGCCTGCCAACACCCGGGATAAACTTAGGAGTAGGTATGAGAACCCCTGTTTTATAGACAGGGGCTATAGATATATAAAGACGTCCAAGATGTAGCTGTAGCTTAGTGGTATAGCTCTTGCCTAACATGCATGAGGTCCTAGGTTCAGTCTCTAATACTGAAACAATGAAGAGGTTGAGAACTTGGTACTGAGCCCATTCAGGAGTGACCTTGAATTTGAGTCTGGCTTTGAGACTTAGACTCCACCTTGTCCCATGAGTGTGTGTGTGTGTGTGTGTGTGTGTGTGTGTGTGCGTGTGTGTGTGTGTGTGCGCGTGTGTGTGTGTGTGTGTGTGTGCGCGCGTGTGTGTGTGTGTGTGTGTGTGCGCGCGCGCGCGCGCACATGCACATGCATGCTTTCCCTCCCTTGCACATGGGTTATATGTGATTTCTAGATGTGAGTGAGATGGTTCATCTGCCCTGTCTTCACTTGAGTTCCACCTTCTGTAGAAACCAACCATGAGGGAGGAGCCCCCCATCCTGCCAAGTCAGAGCCAATGGTAACAACAGTGCATACAGCTTCTTCAATGGCAGGGGCCAAGGCTTCCGGGAACAGTCAACTGTGGAGCCTGAACGGCTAGCCTGCCTTGCTGCCAGCACAGTCCCTCGGCGCAGATGCTGGTGGCACTGTAAATTCATTTGGTCTATTTCAGGAAGCAGTTAAGTGGATGAGAAAGCCCTGGGCTCCTCAGTGGAGAGTACTAATCAGTCTGATGTCTGCCTGAGGCGGTCTTGCAAGCTGCATGCCTTTAAAGAGAGGCATGGCGTGGAATGTCGGTTGACACACACAGGCCTAGGGTTTTAAGCAGAATTTTAGATGAAGCATTTTGCTTTGGAGCAACCAGCTTAGGGTGAGTCGAAGCTGAAAGGCACAGGAGGTGAAGGTGTTTGGAAGCAGTAGTGTGACATGTGGGTACCGACAGAGACAATGGCTGGCCATCCATCTCAGCCTACAATCCATTAAGGAAGAGAGAGGTATAGGTTGTTCATACATAGCCACAGCTGTATCAGGTCATTATGTCCAGGGACTATAAGGAGATCGTACTCGATATCTTTGGAAGGCTATAAAAGAAATATCCTTTCTTTACCTCCAAAGAGGGAAGTGTCATGTAGGACCACTAGCCACAAAGATACAGATGACAGGATTTCAAGCTGTAACCTGCTTGGGCATGCTTCGGGGACAGTTCCCAGGCAGGCAGGGACCAGATTCTGCCTTTGGGAATCAGGCCCAGGATGTGGGGAATGTGGCCATTGCTGTTTACGGGTGCTGTCTGAATTGGAGAGTTTGGTTTGGGTCATCTTGTCTTTCTTCGGAGATGCCACTGCTCTTGTACAGAAGGGCATCTGGATATGGGGCCAGAGGCCTCCGGCTGAGAAATCAGCTCAGAACTCCCACAGGGTCTACAGTGGCCTCAGACTTCTCTGGCCTTTATATCGTCTCCACCCTGAGATAAACATAAATGCTCAGGGATGTGTATCTGAGTGTGCCATCTCTGTTGACTCATCCCTGCCTGCCTCTCTCCTGCCTTTCGTTTTGTGCAGTCTTAGCTCTGTGCAATTACACAGCCAGAACCTAAGACTTGAAAAGCCCAAGGCAAAAGTACAAAGGGAGCCTACATTCTATGCTCCAAAGTTTTGTATCAACCTACAAGATGTTACTAAAATAGGTTCCCTCCTCCACTCGGATAGAAGCACCTTCACGGCAACCTTAAGGTTTGAATTTAGAATTCTCTGGCTCTTGAGTGTCATCCCTGGAGACCTGAATACAAGAGAGCCATCCCTGCCTTCAGCCCTCCTTTAATTCCAATCCTTGGTTCTGGTTCACTCCCATATATCCAAACCCCATTCAGAACCCTAGCTGGCCTAGAATCTTTTTCTTTATGCTTCGGCTCAGTCTGTTTACTGTTTACTTGATGGGTGGTAGTCTTTAAACCATTTTATGGTAAAAAGATAAATACAGTGACTGAGGTAAAGCGGCTACTTGGGAGATGGAAACAGAATTTTGAGTTCAAGACTACCGGAACCATATAGAGTGATTTCACACTCACCCTGGGCAACTTAGTAAGTCTCTGCAGACAAACAAACACACAAGCAAACAAACACTGAACAAACATATAAATAAAAGACAGTGTATAGTGGGGATGAGCTGCAGATCTGGTGGGGTCATTTCTCAGTGGATATTAATTGTTTTGAATTATTTGAATGAATGGGGTGGGACTGCTCAGGGACAGGACCACCATCAAAGAGTGAAGATACACTTTGTGGAGGAGGGCATGGTGGTCCTGGCTTGGATAAGAGGTTATGATGCTGATCAGATACATCTCTGTTTTGCAGGAGGTGATGTTCTGCAATGGATCATCCAGCGCCTTTGGATCTCTAACCTGGGTGAGGCCTTCACCTGTGCCGTTAACTGGTTGCCATGCACGCGGTACTAAAGGGGAAAGTGAAAAGGAGGCTTTGCTCGAGTCACTAAGAAATGCACACCTCAGTTGGTGAGACAGGACCCTCATGGATAAAACAGTCTGAGTCCGCAGTAAGGATAGACTGGGGAGATGGCTCAGTGAGTAAAGTGCTTGGTATGCAAAAGTGAGTGAGCTGAATTCAAACTCCTCCTAGCAGTTGTGCAAAAGGCGGCACAAGTCTGTCATCCCAGCACTAGGCATTGGAGGTGAGTCAGGAGAGATCTTGTGGGCTTGCTGGTCTGCCACTCCACTTAAAAGGTGAACTCTTGGTTCAGTGAGAGACCTGGTCTGAAAAACTAAGGTGGAGAGTGATAAAGACACTTGACATGACCTCTGGCTCACACACATGTACATGCTCATGCATACAGACCCATACACTACATATGCATCCATGTACATACACATAAGAAATAAAACAAATCTTTAAAAAAAGAACCTCTGTCCCAGGCCTCACAGGTCTCATGCTGTAAAGATGGGCCACTCTCTCAGGGTTTGGTGGTCACAAGCTGAACCACAAATTCTTTCTTTGGTTCCATTTTTAACATTTATCTGGACATTCCTTCTCCCCAGAGGCACAGAACCTCGGCAATTTTATTGTCAAGTATGGCTACATCTATCCTTTGCAAGACCCCAAGAATCTCATCCTGAAGCCTGACAGCAGTCTCTACCGATTTCAGGTGAGCTTTAATACTGACTTTCCGTGGTAATATGAGGGAGGTCTTCCCTGAAAAGTTAGCTAGTTGGCCTTATGTTCTCAGAGATCAGGAATTTAGAAATGGTCTAGAGGTCTAAGTTAGGGTCCTCTTTCTCATCCCAGGCTGGGGAATCCACGAGTTCCCAGCTCTGCAGCTAACCATGGTTTTCCTGCTTTCTATTGTAGACGCCATATTTCTGGCCCACTCAGCAGTGGCCTGCTGAAGACACAGACTATGGTAAATACTTCACTTGCTCATGTGCCTCTGCTCTCGCCTAACACACTGCTTATTTGCATGCTGCATTTGGGTGACATTTGTCTAGCTGTCATCATGACCTTTATGTCAGCTCACATCTGTATTGGAAGTATCCCTGGAGGCATGGGGCAGGGCCAGACGGGGGTGGGGTGGGGTGGGTGGGGGGATGGGGGGTGAAGGAGGGAACCTAGTTGGCTGAACATCTTTTCTGGCTCCCTAAGGAGATTTGGAATATGACAATGATGGAAAATGCCATTGTTTTCTTTTCCAGCCATCTATCTAGCTAAGCGAAACATCAAGAAGAAGGGGATTTTAGAAGAATATGAAAAGGTACAGAATTTTATAATGGAGTAGAATGTAGTTATGAGACATTTTCTTTCTTTTCTACATTACTACATCTATCTACATATCTTTCATTTATCTACCCATATGTCTTCCATCTATGTATTCTCCATCCTTCCATTATTCACCACTATCCATTCATCTACCCACCTATCCATCAATCACCTATTATCCATCCATCTATCTATCCGTCCACCCATCCATCCATCCACCCATCACCCTTCTATCTATCTATCCATCCATCCATCCATCTATCCATCATCCTTCTATCTATCTATCCATCCATCCATCCATCCATCCATCCATCATCCTTCTATCTATCCATCTATCAATCCATCCATCCATCTATCCATCCATCATCCTTCTATCTATCTATCCATTATCCATCCATCCATTCATCATCCATCTATCATCCATCTATCTACCCATATACATCCACCTACCCATTATCCAATCTATTTATCATCTGTTCATCCATATCTATGTATCAATCCACATCTATCTGTCTCTCTATCCATTCATCTATACACCAATCCATCATCTATTATCCACCTATCATCCATCCATCCATTCACCCACCCATCATCTACCTATCATCAATCTACCCATCCATCCATCCATTCACTCACCCATCATCCACCTATCATCCATCCATCTATCCATCCATCACCTACCTATCATCTATCTATCCATTTATCCTCCATTTATCCATCCACCTGTTATCTATCCATCTATTTTCCCATCCATGTATCCATGTATCCATCTATCATCTACCTATCATCCATCCATCCACCCACCTACCTACCATCCATCCATCCATCCATCTATCCATCCATCCATCTATTCATTCATCCATTCACTCACCCATCATCCACCTATCATCCATCCATACATCCATCCATCCATCTTCCATCTATCCATCTACCTGTCATCTATCCATCTATTTACCCATCCATGTATCCATCCATCATCTACCTATCAACCATCCATCCACCCACCCCCTACCATCCATCCATCCATCCATCCATCCATCCATCCACCCATCTACCTCTCATCCATCCATTGATTTGTTTACAGCTTACTGAAACATATCCTATTCTATGTATAGCTTCAGTTTTCTCCTGCTGTAACTTAAGCCTTTGCCTTGGTGGTTACTGGGGATATTGTGCCTATCCTGGTCCTTTGGTTGCACTCAAATGAGATAACAATACACATAATAACACGCAGCCGTGGGTTAACATATTTAAACTTTAATTTGTGGTGTGAAATAATAGGAAAGGCATATTTTTGGCCAAGTGAATCAGACTTCCCAAAGAACATGCCAGGGACTTCAGAATGTATCTTTGTTTCATTTCTATTGCTGTGATGAATATGAACGAAAGACAAATCTGGGAAGAGAGCTTATACTTTCAGCTCATACTTCTCAATCACAGTTACTGAGGGACATCAAGGTAGAAACTGTGGCAGAAACCATGGAGGGATAATTCTGTTTACTGGCTTTCTCACCGGCTATGCTCAGCTATATAGCTTTCTATATAGTTCAGGACCACCTGCCTATGAATGGTGCTGTCCAGAGTGGGCTGGGATTCCTATATCAATTAACAATCCCAGAAGACAATGGCCCATAGATATGTGTCGTAGCCAGTCTGAACAACTGAGATTCCCTCTTCCTAGATGACTTGAGGTTGTGTAAAGTTGACAGCAAAAGTTAACCAGGACACGAGGCTAACATATCTGGTAGAGGGCAGTAATCTTTATGGGATTTAATTCTTTAAAACTGTTCCATACCTATCCACATCCACCCATCACATCAAGTCAGGGTTAATCTCTGCAGATTCTTTATTAGCATATGCTAATAATGCAAAATATTGTGTTATATTGTGATGGTATCATACACACTTGGAAGGCCTTCTTCTTTCCTCCTTCCTCTCCCACTCTCCTTTCTTCTTCCCCCCCCCCCCCCCCCCCCTTCCTAGTAGACCAGTGTTCTGAGCTATACTCTCAGCTTTTTTTTAAAAACTTTTTTGTTTTGAGACAGGGTCTCACTGTATTATCCAGGCTGGATCCTCCTATCTCGGCCTCTTGAGAAGCTGGGATCCCAGGCCCACGCCACCAGGCCCTTCTCACTTTCTAGATTCTTGAGCCTCATTGTTGAATATGGTTTCCACCATCACCCCCACCTCCTTTCTCCCTAGTCAGATCTGGGATACAGTTATTTTAAAGAAAGCAAAGGAGACTTGCTGCAAAGGCATTTGCGAATTCTGTGTGGCCCCTTTGTGGGTGCTGTTTTGATGCCATGGGTGTTGCTGGGACATGGGGAGCCATGGGTATCCTTTGCTGGCTTGATGCGTTCTGCCCTGCTGTTTGTGACCTATCCTGTGGCGCATACTGTCTCATTTTGTATTTCTTCTCTAGGAAAATTATGATTTCTTGAACAAGAAGATTAATTATAAGTGGGATTTTGTCATCATGCAGGCCAAAGAGCAGTACCGGTGAGTGGGAAGTGGGCACAGGGCTTCTCAGCTGGCTGTCCCTCCTCTCTCCTTCCTGGCTCCTTCATTTTATTTAATTCAATTCTTTGGTGTATGTCTGTGATTGTCTCTGTACTCAGGCTAGAAGATAACTCTGCGGATCCCTCAGGTGCCAGCTCCCTTATTATTTGAAGCTGAATCTCTCATTGACTTGAAACTTTCTAGTCCCAAGTCATCCAGGCTGGCAGGGCAGAGAACTCCAGGGATCTACCTGTGTCTCCCTCTCCAATGCTGGAATTCCAAGTACATGAAACCAGCCTAGCTTAAAACATTTATTTATCTATTTATTTCTAGGTAGGTGCTGGAGGAACAGACACAGGTCCTCATGCTTGGGAGGGGAACACTTTACCAACTGATAGGGCGTCCCATTCCCTAGTTTCCTTTGATCACAACCAGCCTATCATGAGCATCTGTGTGGTAAACACCAGGCTAGGGCTAGGGAACAAAGGCCATAGGCCCGAAGGTCAGATAGATGAAGAAACAGGCCAGCACACAGTACTGTGAGATTAGGGTCATGAGCAGGCATTTGCAGAGGGAGCTGGGGAAATAGGATCCATAAGCTATCGAGGATGTTGGTGGTGGGTGGGAGGAGGTGGAGCGAGAGGAGGAGGAAAGGGAGACTGTTCCAAGCATGTAGAACTAAGGAGAAAGGAGAGTGTCCTGGGTGGACATCTCTGTGGTTGGAGCAGAGTGTGAAGTGTAGAGTGGGCAACACTTTATGCCTCTGAACAACTCACAGATCCTACAAGGTTCATTCCTTTCTTTCTTTCTTTCTTTCTTTCTTTCTTTCTTTCTTTCTTTCTTTCTTTTTAAAGATTTATTTATTATATATAACTACACTGTAGCTGTCTTCAGACACACCAGAGGAGGGCATTGGATCCCATTACAGATGGTTGTGAGCCACCATGTGGTTGCTGGGAATTGAACTCAGGACCTCTGGAAGGGCAGTCAGTGCTCTTAACCACCGAGCCATCTCTCCAGCCCACAAGGTTCATTTCTTACTCATATCATATCTACTGTAGGCTGTCTGCAGCTTGTACATGCCTTCTCTTACTCCAGGACCCAGGATGGCAAGTCTAGGAACCAAAGGGAGACCATTGTATGCAGGAGTGAAGCGTTTATTTTGGCCCACACTTTGGGGTCATAGTCCATCATGTCAGGGAAATCATGGCGGCAGGAGCATGAGGCAGCCAGTCCCCCTGCAGCTGCCCTCAGGAAGCAGAGAGATGACTGCTGGTGGATGCTCAGCTTGCCTGGGTGTTTCTGTTCAGTCCAGGCCATATGATGGTGCAGCCCGCACTCAAGAGGGGTTTCCCCTCCTCAGTTAAACTTCTCTAGGAACTCCTTCATGGTCACGGCCACTTAGTTGCCTCTAGGTGATTCTAATCCAGTCAACTTGACAATGAAGTTTAGCTGTCATGGTCCTGTGGGGCACTGGTAAGATGCCTGTCACTGCTCTCTTAGCCACTAACATGTTCCTGTCTGACACAATTGAGACAAAACCACATGGAGGGAACTTTCTAACATGTCGTTGACATTTGTTTACAAGGGCTTCATTTGGTGTTCACGGGTGTCATCTTATTTTAAATTGGTGTGGCAGAAATGCTCAGGGTCATAGTCATCATCCCTCCTGATCTTTTTAGTTGGGAAATGGAAGCTCGGAGAGGCTAACATTACTTGGTCAGGGTCACTTGGTTGGGCTAGAATGATTAAATTCTATTCAACACA
>JADRCD010190412.1:0-13300 GCA_019843815.1 Montemys delectorum
TTCTTTGGCCCAGTTTTAAAAGGATTTCAGTGCATTATGGCTCAAAAGCCCTGGTGGGAACAGCTCTGGCTTGGGTGCAGTTTCACATTTGCAACCTGGTCCAGGAAGCAGAGAAGGCAAGCCAGAACCAGAAGCAAAGGTCTGTCCTTGAGGCCCCATTTCCAAAGTTTTAGTAACTCGGGGGACAAGTCTTCAAATACATGGGGGTGGGGGACATTTCCCATCTAGCCCATACCGTGCCAAAAAAATCTATGGTGTGGTGTGGAGTATCTTGTAACTGCCAGACTAACAAAACTCGTTCGCCTATACAGTCAGAAAGGATAACTGATTCTAAAAAAAAAAAAAAAAAAAAAAAAAGATAGGTCCCGACTGAACAACAAAGGTTGGGGTAAAAGACAAATATTAACCATAAAAGGACAATACCAAGTTGACTGCAGCTGACAATACTGATTGAGTGTTTTGTCTACACTGAGAACTGGACCCAGACCCTGTGCCTGGTAAGAGAGTATTGAGTTTTCATTAAGGCTGTTAGGGCTCCTGTAACAGTTTCAAAAGTGCGTGCCACGCTTCTCAGTACTGTAACAAATACAGTACTCAGAGGCACTAGGATTATGCCAATTCAGCAGCAGCTTTTCCTTATAAGGAACTTCCACAAAGTCCTGATGAGGCATAGTTCCCGAAGTTCTCCATGTAACACTTGAAAAAGGTCAAGGTTGCAACTACAGCTTCCTTGAAATTAAGAGAGCCGGGAAAACACTGCGAAGTAAGGAGCAGAAACATTAACCTTAATGAGATAATCTTTCTTTTGAAAAGATTAAAAGAATTCACAAAACAGGCCAGCGAGGTGGCTCAGTGGGTAAAGGTGCTGCCACCAAGCCTGACAGCCTGAGTTTGATCCCGGGTTCCTCACAAGGTAGAAAGAGGGGAACTGCCTCCCAAAAGGTACCCACTGACCTCCCCACATATGCTGACATGCCTACATTAGCACGTGCGTACTCCCACATACACTAATTTGTCCTGTTTAATTATTTACATTGTGTGTGTGAATGGCCTGCCCATATTCATGCATGTGTGCCATATACTGGATCTTCTGAAACTTAAGGTTATGGTGAACCACCATATAGATGAAGGGGATTAGGGTCTTTGCTCTTAACTTCGAGCCATCCCTGCAGCCTCCACACTAAACTGTTTGAAAATGCAATTAAGCGCAAAAAAAAAAAAAATGCACATGACACAAGTCTTTTCAAGCACTATTTTATAGAACATTTTTCCTGAATGGATTCTCTGATGTTTTTACCATCTCTCTTGCTCTTGTAAGGTTTACCGCTGCTGTGGATTCTGTGATGAATTATAAGATTTGACCGCCAACCAAAGCTCTTACCACAAACATCACACTTGTAAGGCTTCTCCCCCGTGTGAACTCTCTGATGGGACTGTAGTTGTGAAGAGCGACTGAAGCCTTTCCCACACACATCACAACTGTACGGCTTCTCCCCAGTGTGGACTCTCAAATGGACTTGGAGATTTGAATTCAGAGTATAGCCTTTGCCACACAGAGTACAAACGTATGATTTCTCTCCGGTGTGAATGCCCTGATGGGCCTGAAGACTCGAAGGGCGACTAAATTCTTTCCCACAGTCCACACATTTGTAGGGCTTTTCTCCTGTGTGGACTCTCTGATGGATGTAGAGATTTGAGCTACAAATGAAGCTCTTCCCGCACTCCTCACACTTGTATGGTTTCTCTCCTGTGTGGACCCTCTGGTGGGACCGCAGGTGTGAACTGCGACTGAAACTCTTGCCACAGACATCGCATTTGAACGGTTTCTCCCCAGTGTGGAGCCTCTGGTGGTCCTGGAGGTGGGAGGCCTGACTGAAGGCGCTCCCACATGTCTCACAATTGTAAGGTCTCTCCCTAGTGTGCACTTTCAGATGGACATTAAGCGCTGATCTACAATTGAAGACTTTTCCGCACTGCTCACAGGTGTATGGTTTTACTACCGTGTAGACCCTCTGGTGGGTACGCTGATGTGGACTATGACTGAATTCCTTACGTTCTTCTCCCGTGCGATCTCCTTGATGAACGCAGCCATCTGTGCCACAAGGGAAGCCTCTCCTACATTCGACACACGCACAAGCCCTCTCTCCTGAGTCTAACACTTGGTGAGGTTCAGAGCTGGAGGGATTGGTAACGGCTTCTCTGTACTGAGAGCTTTTTGGTCTAGTGTGCATCACTCCATTCTGGTCAAATGGCACTACCTCCACGCCATCTCTCCCATGATCACTGGGGCTGTACCACCCCTTACTTTTGTATACTCTGTGATCAGACGGGGGATGTGGAATCCACCTTGTAGAGTGAATATCCTGTTTACTCTGATCCTCTTCATTGCTATGGGAGACTTGGTGGTATTGATCCTTATGATTCTGCGGCTCAGTCAGGAAAGTTTCCTGGGTTCTCAAAGTGGGAAACGGGAGCCTTCCAGGATGGATAGGAACATTTATTGTATGACTCTTTATATAGTTCTCATCTTCAGAAACGTGAGCAGATGGCCTTGGCCTGGACTGGCAGGGAGACTCACCCTGTAACTGAGGAGTATTTACCACAGACTCTTGACTTGAGGTTAAGTCATGCGTGACCCACTGCCAGATTTGCCAGCAAGAAAGGGCTTCAGGTGACCCTCTGCGGACAGCTCCTCTCTCACGCTGACCGTTAATTCCTGTGAAGACAGAGGTAAGGACAAGTGAAAAGTGTTTACACTTCGGGATTTCACACTCAGCTCACAATACTAGACTTCAAGGCAAATCAGGGTAATTCTTCAGCTTATCCTTTTCCATATTGATGAAGTTTCCGGGTGTAAATACTAACAGAACCCACTATATAGTCTACCAAGGTCCCTACTATTAAGAACCAATAAGGGCTGGAGAGATGGCTCAGCAGTCAAGAGTGCTGGCTGCTCTTCTAGAGGACCCAGGTTCATTCACAGCATCTCACAACTGTAACTCCACTCCCGGGAGATCCGACACCTCTTCTGGCCCCTATGGGCCCCCCAGCCCACATGTAGTATACATAAATACACACAGGCAAACACCCCTACACATAAAATCATAATTTAAAAAATTTAAAGAGAATAAAACCCATGTAAAATCAACTACTGGTTGAATTTTTTTTTCTTTTTAAAATTATATATCTTTCCTACCATATGAAACAGGAAGAAACATTTTATGGTGCTCAGTTTTCTAGCCACTACCCAGAACCACACCTGGCACACACTCTAGCAATAAAGTACTACAACTGCTCAAAGCACGCCATTTGGACCACACAATGCCAGCAAATGCCAGCAACGGGGACCAAGAACAGCAAGTCCTAGGGATGAGTAATGGAAGATTTTTCACCTGAATCTCTCTCCCTCTGGGCTGGCCTCCTCATTTGAGGCTTCTCTTTGCTTTCTAGGTACAGTTTATCTCGTTTGAAAAGTTGATACTCTGTGAACATGCAAAAATCACAAATGTCAAAGGGCACCATCGGGTGAAAATGCACTGGGGATGTCAGTGTCAATGGAAATCACCATCAATGCAATGAAAATAGTGTGTTCAAGCTTACACACACATGGCCCAGGGAAGAAACATCATTTATGAAGTGACCATTCCGACACAGACACACACATACACACACACACACACACACACACACACACACACAGACACACACACACAGACACAGTGTGTGTGTGTCTGTGTGTGTGTGTGTCAGGAACACAGTCTGAGCGGCCTACTCTGAGCCCACATCTACAGTTATCAGACCTTTCCCCACTCACACCATATGTGCTCGTTCCTTTCCTACAATGGGTTTCATTTTCTCTACAGAATATTGGTGTTTTCTACTATACCATGTTTTATTCAAAGTTGCCAGTAGAGGTGCTGGCTGAGCCAGTGGCTCAGACTACTGCCATCCCAAAGGACCAGAGTTCTGCGAGCCTCTGAGCACCTACAACTGCCTAGCCCCAGCTTCAGAGTGTCCAGTGTCCTCTCCCAGCCTCTGAGGACTCCCACACATACACATAAACATAATAAAAATAAGTATCTTTTAATGATCAGTATGGGGCTAAAGAGATGGGCCAGTGGTTAAGAGTGCTTGCTGCTCTTCCAGAGGACCCCAAGTTCAGTTCCTAATACCCGCATCCTGTGGCTCACAATCATTTGTAATTCCTATAATTCTAGCCTCAGAGGGTACACATGTGTGCATACACACACACACACACACACACACACACACACTTGTTGTGGGAAATATTAAAAAATGAAGCCACCCCGCAAACTCTCTTTCCCACCGGACCACGTTCTAATGCCGGCACTAGCCGGCCACAGCACTATGTCCCGGCAGGCTCTTGCTATTTTCTCCCAGCTAGCAGCATCATCTTGCTCACATGCAATGCTTTACAACCTCCACAGTCATTCATCTAGCGCCTAGTACCCGGTAAAGCATGACTCTTAAGACTTAATTATCCAATCAGGTTTATATAATAATAAGATCACAATTTACAAAATGCCAATACAAAAATTTTAAAGCCAGATGATAAAGACAATGTTTTAACCCAATTATTTTAACCCTGTAAAAACCTTAGCTGCCTGTGGCTGTTATAACCATGTGGGGTCTGAATCACCCTCTTCCCCAGCCTCCATGATCATGACTCTCCGCCCCTTCCTGCTCCTGCCCTTTTCCCTCCTCAACTTATAGCTCCACCTCTCTATTCCTGTCCAATCACAGGCCTGTCACTGCCCTAATGTGATTGGACAGAGAAAATGCTGCAACACACACACACACACACACACACACACACACACACACACCAAATAAGATGTGATTTTGCTGTCATTTTTATTTGTTTGTTTGTTTTTCGAGGCAAGGTGTCACTATGTAGCCCTGTAGACCAGGTTGGCCTCAAAACTCAGAAGATCTTCCTGGCTCAGCCTTCTGAGTGCTGGGATCTAAGGCATGTGCCACTACCGGCCAGTAAGATGTAATAAATTTTAAAAATAATAATATACAGAGATAGCCTCAGCTGTTGAAGAGCTTCATCTGCTCTTCCAGATGACTTGGGTTCAGTTCATAGCACCCACATGGTGGCTCACAACCATCTGTAACTCTAGCTTCAAGGGTACCAGGCAATAGACTCCTATACATACATATAAACAAACAAATAAATTAAAGAAATAAATAAGTACATAAAATGTCCTGAAATATCCTGTTCAAAAAAAAAAAACAAGAAGTGTTCCAATTCCAAGGACACAGGTATGTGTCAGAGGGCCGCTGTCCTCACCCACTGAGAGCAGGTTCCGAAAATTCTCAACCATTACATCCTGGTACAGCTTCCTCTGGGCAGAGTCCAACAGCCTGAACTCCTCCTTAGTGAAGACCACGGCCACGTCCTTGAATGTCACTGCCTCCTACAACAAGCACATATGACCTCAATCTTACAAACAACTGCTGTCAGTAACATCGTCAAAGTTAAAATAGTTTATCTTGAGGGAGACAAGGAAGAAGCTTGTAAAGACTTAGGAAGTTCTAAAAGGAGGCTCCTAGAGATTCTGGAATTATACAACTCATTAGTCACAGGAACTCCCTGAAACCAACCAGATGCCCAAGGTCCCTCTGGCCATATCGTTATATGAGCAGTAAGAACTGTTTAGGGGACACAGGCCATCAGTTTCCTAGAAGAGTCTCTCCTACCTATTGAGATGTCTGCAAGTCGTACATAAAGTTCTAGGGAAACCCTTCCATGATGCAGCTGCCTTGGAGTCATCCTGCTCCTGGGAGTACCCCCAATAAACTCACCAATTCACCAACTTGGCCTTGGGTGCTATTGTTATTTGAGTCTGTTGTGGATTCCCTACTTGGGGTAAAGAGATGTCTGACTATGTCTCCCTAAGAGAAAAAAGTCAACACCAATGTCTGCTAGAGGCAAAATGGCCCTGAAAAGGCGGGGGACAGTTAAACTTACAGGCACCTGGCATATCCTCAAGACCTCAAGTGCTTTCACACATTCTATTTTTAAAATTACATTTACTCATTGTATGCGTGTGCTCGAGTGTGCACATGTGTGTGTGTGTGACAGTGCTTGTGTAAAAGACAGAGGATGACCTGTGGAAGTTGGTTCTCTCCTTCCACCATATAGATCTTGGGGATCAAACTTAGGTCATCAGGCCTGAAGGCATGCACCTTAACCCCTGAGCCGTCTTGTCTGCTCTCAAATGCTTTGAGTCTCCTTACATGAGAAAGCTCCTCCAGCTTGAGAACCACTGCATTCTGACAGCGAGGAGGGAGGGCGATGTGACAGCGAGGAGGGCGATGTGACAGCAAGGAGGGCGAGCTCTACTTACCATGGGCACGCTTGCTCACTTCTCACCCTTCCTTCTGGGAGATGCAGAGAGACGTCTAAGTCAGTGCCACGGAGCATAAGGCGGATCCCTGTCAGACAGTCAGGTGTGGGTTCCTTGCAGCCTAGGGTCAGAGGATGACAATACCATGTCGGTTCAGGAGCTCGTCACAGAACAGTGTGCCCAAGCACAACAGACGAGATCTTGTACTCATTTTTTTGCAATTTTCTCTAAGTTTTAAATTCTAAGGAAACTTTTCAGTAATTGGTGGTGATAATGGTGAGGATGGTAAACTGGAAATAGCATCTAGTGCTAATTCACCATAGCGGGTACTCGGCGGGCGTCCCACTCCTGATGGAAGTACTCTAGTAGACGCAAGGCAATAAATCCACTCACAGGAGCCTACGGGGAATATGTCCTGAACACACCACTGCCTCACCTTGCTTGGGATTCTTAGCAAGTGTGTCTGTTGACAATATTCATTAAGCAAGATGGGGGGGGGGGGGGCGGGAATCACAGTACTGTGATTACAGGGTACCCTGCTCCATTTTTATCTGTGCCAGGTGGCATGGTCACTCTTCTGAGCCTGAATTTTCAGATGAGACCCTTCCCTGAACTGTTTTACATCTGACCTGTGTGGGAGTCACCTGGACCTCATTAGAATGCAGACTTCTGGGGAGTACATGCAGGAGTTCTCAGTTGGATGGGCAGGACTTGAGTCGGGGTGGGGTTTGAGCCTGGGCACTGTCCCAAGAGAGGAAATTCTCTCTGCTGTGAGTTTCTGAACTGCTGCAGGAGACAGTCAGTCCCAAGGAACACGGTCACCATTTAACAGAAACTTACCCAAGAAAACCTGACAGAACCATGCTAAAAGAGCCACTGCTCCTTTGGCATGCTAAAGTAGTAACATTTTTTTTTTTACATGATCTGTAATTTTGGACATCTCCATGTTTATAATGTTAAAAAAAAAAAAAAAAAAAAGTTATTTGGAAATACCAGAACTGGGGAAAACAATTTTTTTTAAAAAACCTAATACCAGGAACTGAGAGATGGCTCCGTTGGTAAAGAGCTTGCTGGGCAAGCACGGAAGACCTGCGTTTCATCTCAAGAACACATTTTATTTGAAAAGTTGGGGGTGGGGGCTAGGGGGCTGCACGCCAGAGGCACAGATCTGTAATGCAGTGCTAGGAGGCAGATAATGGTATTACCGCTTCTGCTTCTTGGTCGGCTGGCCTCACCTAACTAGGCAAGCTCAAAGTCCACATGGGGGGATTTGGTGGGTAAAGGCATTTACCACCAAGCCTGATGGAGTTTGATCCCTAGGATCCACATGGTGGAAGGTGGGCAGCATCTCCCCAATGTGGTCTTCTAATCCCCACACCCACACCGCAACTAGCGTTCCCCACCCCTACAATAAATGTTAAACAGAAAAACAGTGGATGGTTCCTGGAACCCGAGGTTGACCTCCGGCGTCCGAACACACACAGGGGTCTCAACAAATGTACAAAACCTGCTCTCAAGAGCCCAGCGGCCCACTGCTAACCTATACTCATGATACTGGCTGGCTTCCTTGGGGAGCTTGGACCAGTAAGAGTGAGCCACTGGCCGTGGATTCACACAGCCTAGCGTCTGAGGCCAGCCTCCCCACTCTCCTGGCTTCCTTTTGAAGGGACTGAGGCAGCAGAATAAACTCCATTTTGTTCTTAAGACTCTATTTTTAAGTTAACTTGTCCCTAGCGAGACATGGTTGTTGCGGGAAATATTAAAAAAGGACCGGCACGTTCTTAGATTTAATACTAGGTCAGGACTTTAGTTGTTCTGTCCAGAAATTGAGTTACCATTGCCAGCCAGGCTCCCGGGGCAGAGAGTTGGAGGCACAAGTGCAGGAACGTGCCGGATTTCTTTTTTTAATGTTTCCTGCAACACACAGCCAATGAAGAGGCAAAAAAACCAAACATGCAAAAACAAAAAACAAAAACAAAAACCCCGCAGGACAGAGTCTATCTTGTCCTCTAAACTGTATTTTAAGCTGCTGCCCTTGGAGAAAGCTACTGTCTAGAAAGCTGCTGGCTTTCCTTGGAGTGATATGCCTCCCACCCTTGGGCTCTGGGAAAGAAAAATCCCTTTAGCCTCTCATGTAGTGCTGAGGCTTAGAAACCCCAGCCTGCTTGCGGGGGGGCTCTTTACCTTTTTTAGCTTTACCTAGAGCTGGGGGTCACTCTCCTTCCTGCTCCATCAGGAAGGCTCGTGGCCCAAGCTCGAGCTAGAATAAAGACTCTCCTGTACCTGCGTCTGAGTTGTGTGTGGTTCCTGGTGGCCTCTTTGGGGTTTTTGCAATCTGGGCACAACACTCTGTATAAACTAACTTCTCATTACACTCATTCCCAGATGTGCAACCCACACATCCTCCAGCGTCAGTCAATCTTACTCACGTGCAGCTTCCAGAACTGCTTTTTGGGAAATCAGGGCTGTAGGGAAACCAAAAGTTGTAAAATTGCAAAATTCCCTACATTAAATCTCACAGTTCCTGCTCCAGTACCCGCTGCAAGCAGCTAGCTCCTTCCTCTAAGGGTCATAGGTGGGTCCCAGCTGTGTGTAGCTAGCTGATCCACAGAGGCCAAGAACTGGATGGAGTATTACAGTGGTCTCCATGAGACCTGCGTGCCAGGCAGTTTTGAGCATTTCACGATCCAGTTTTTTTTTTTCCCCTCCAAGTATGCTACTAGGAAGATCTAATTTCTGTCTTTTGCAGATCAGCCAGTAAATGCACACAGAGATCAGCTGGCGTGGCAGGGGCAGAAGCAGAGCCGACTAGGGTGTGGAGAAGGTGGGCTGCAGGCCTAGAGGGGAGCCGCAGGGGCAGGGAGGGAGCTGCAGGTGGAAGAGGGAGCTGCAGAAGGGGAGAGGTGGCTGCAGGTGGGAGGTGACTGTAGGGAGGGAGGGGGACTGCAGGAAGGGAGAGGGGGGCTGCAGGAAGGGAGAGGGGGCTGCAGGGAGGGAGAGAGGGCTGCAGAAGGGGAAAGGAGGGCTGCAGGCAGGAGGGAGGTGCAGGAGGGAGGGGAACTGCAGGGAGGGAGGGGAGTGCTGCAGGCCGGAGGGCTGCTGCGGGCCGGAAGAGGGGGGCTGAGGGAAGGGAGAGCTAGAAGGGGCTGCAGGACCAGAGAGGAAGATTGAAGGCAGGAGGGGGCTGCGGGCAGGAGAGGAGGGAGGCCATAGACGGGGAACGGAGCTGCGGATAGGGAGAGAGGGCTGCAGGCAGAGAGGAGGCTGCAGTCCAAGAAGGGGGCAGCAGGCAGGGAGAGGGGGTTGCGGGGCACTGCAGAGTCGCCTCTCACCGAGGGCCTGCAGGCGCCGGGACGCTCCCTCCCGAGCTCGGCTGCTCCTTACCTTTCAAACCTCGCTCCTGCCTTCTCTCCTCAAATGCTGTGGACCTCAGGAGCATCTAGGGGGACGTTCTAGAGGTTCCTGGCTAAAATAAGTCAAATCCAGGGACGCAGATGGCTAACAAGCCAACCCGAAGCCGACGAGTTCCCAGAATTCCGCGTGGAGAAACCGTGCGTGACGCTCTGCTCCGTGGTAACGGAAGTGAGGATGCAGAGGCGTGGGTGGCCCGTCCCCGAAGCTAGGGGAGGAGCACCGCCCTCCGGTTTAGGATTTCCCTGTTGTTTTTCATTTCTCGTACAATGTCTTTACATTGTAGGATGTCTGCCTTAGAACGTCCATAGGCTTTGGCGCCGGAGACGTGAGCGCTGCTACTACCGAGTAGCGGAGCTCTAAACTGTAGTCACTCCAGCGCGGGTGGACCATCGCTCTCTGGTGGCGTCCTCGAGCTCTGCATGTACATGATACACAGACAAAACATGCAGAGAAAAGATCCACATAAAAAAAAAAAAAAACTAAAAAAAAAAATTAAAAATAAACTATTTATTGGTGTGTTCATGCCTGCGTGGGGGCATGCATGCTACAGCGCAAATGAGGAAGTCAGAGGAGAGCGAGCGTACTTGCACGCACTGTGTGGGTCCAGGGGATCCAACTCAGGTTGTCAGACTGGGCAGCAGGAATGTTTACCTGCTGAGCCACCTTGCCAGCCTTGAAAACTTTTAAAAGCCCAGCACAAGAACCAACTTTTAAAAAGGAGTGAAGATTCAAACACGGTTCAGCAATTTCAATAGAAATATGAATAGCAAACAAGGACATGTTTACCTTTAGATAATTTTTTTGAAAGAAATGGATATAAGCAAAATGAGCTGGTACAGTTTACTTTAGTAAACTTTACTGTAGTAAACTTTAGGCATATGATGTCTTAGGCACCGCTTAGGTATGCAATGCAGATACACAATTCAAACATGTAGTGTTAATCAGGAAGAAATGTATTTTGAAACAATTTCAATAAGTGATAATTTATTAACCACAAAATCAAATTTGCATAGTAGTGCCATGGAACACTTTCTGTTCGGGGAATAACTGGAATGGTTAAAATCCGCCGAGACACACAACATAATCTGCAGCTAAACTAGCTTGATGCTTAAGCACTGAAGAATGAGAATAGCAAAGTACTGTAAGTAAAGCTTCAGGGAGAGCGGAAAACATGTGTGCAGTAGAAAGCAGTGCAATTTGTAACAGCCGACAACGCTGGCCCTGAGCAGAGAGGCCTCAAGCAGTGCCTGTGGGCCCTGTGTGTGGTGACGCCTACAGGTTCACACTGTGTGTTCCGAGGAAGGCTGCAGTGAAGTGTCACACAATTGCATCATGAGTAAGAGCTGCCAGAAGCCCCTAGGATTTATTACCTGTTGAATTCTGTGGTTCTGGTCACCGGATATGCAGAAAGCTTGTAGCGTTCCTAAATGTCTTGTGACTCTTACTTAGAGTTATGAAGCCCCACATCGGGTTGCAACCAGCAACCGAAGAAAGTTGTTCTGTGGAAGGGACTCGGTCCCTTCCTTTGAGATAATTCCAGATCACACTCAACTCTCCTTCAGTTACTGTCTCCACGTGTTAAAGGTCGAGGTTCCGACTGAAGTCTACATGGCTCCGACCTACAAGGCTTCCCTACTTGTGGTCTCCCAAGCATCGTAATGCATTCCCTTCCAGTCAAAAGACTGATAGATACTACAACTCCTTTGTCTCCCTCGAGAACTCTAAGAATTGGGGCCTTTCAGCTTCCATTTAAAATATCAAAATATAAAACATTATGGAGTCTGTTTCCTCTGCGAGCCTTCTGATGCAGGCAAATCCTTGCGACCCTCATCCTCGGCATGGACTCGCTGGTGAATTAGGAGGCTTGAGCTCCAGCTGAAGCCCTTCCCACACTCCTCGCACTTGTACGGTTTCTCTCCCGTGTGGACCCTCTGGTGGGCTTTGAGGTATGAGCTCCAGCTGAAGACTTTCCCACACTCCTCGCATTTGTACGGTTTCTCTCCCGTGTGGATCCTGTGGTGGTCATGGAGGTAGGACCTCTGCCGGAAGCGTTTTCCGCATACGTCACATCGATATGGTTTCTCTCCTGTGTGGACCCCACGATGAGCCAGAAAATTGGAGGCCCGACAGAAGCCTCTCCCGCACTCCTCACATTGATAGGGTCTCTCTCCGGTGTGGGACCGCTGGTGGGCTTGAAGGTGTGACTCTACAGTGAAGCCCCTCCCACACTCTGCACACTGGTACGGTTTGTCTTCACTGTGGACCCTCTGGTGCACTTGGAGAATGGAGACTCGACTGAAGGCTTTCCCACACGTCTCACACTTATAGGGTTTCTCTCCGGTGTGGATTCTACAGTGAACGTTAAGATCTGAACTCCGGCTGAATCCCTTCCCACACGTGCTACATTTGTAGGGTTTCTCTCCAGTGTGGCCCCTCTGATGGGCCAGGAGATGGGAGGCCTGGCTGAAGCCTTTCCCGCACTCCTCGCATACATAGGGTTTCTCTCCCGTGTGGACCCGTATGTGATTGTTAAACTCCGAACTGTGACAGAAACTCTTCCAGCAAGCATCGCACTGATAGGGCTTGTTTCCAGTGTGGCCTCTCTGATGGTCCAGAAGGGTGGAGGCCCGAGTGAAGCCCTTGCCACACTCCTCACACTTGTATGGTTTCTCTCCGGTATGCCTCACCTGATGGGCTTGGAGACCCGATAACCGACAGAAGGAGTGGTCACATTTTTCACATCTATACCTCTTCTCTCCTGCGGCGGGTCGCCCGTTAGCCTGAAGAGGAGAGTCCCAAGAGTCTGTCTCGCTCCTCTCCTCTCGGTAAGGTTCTTCACCACTGCTTATTCCGCAGTGGAGTTGGAGCCGTGATATCTGACTGGAATGCTTGCTGTGCTCCTTGTCCCCACGATGCACATCATCTCGTTTCAGTGGAGAGCCAGTTTCCCTGATGCTTACTCTGCAGTCCCCCGCCTTCGTTAGGTCCCTTGAAACTTGCTGCCAGATTTGTGAGCAGAAAAGCTCCTCGTGTGGCATGTGCCTCAATCCCACTTTCTCAAGAGACTCCATCGCCTCTAGATTCCTGTCTCCTAAAAGCACAAGGAGAATTCAGAGAGAGGAAGGGCGTGTGAATGCTCTGTTGGCTGATGTTGGAGTTAGACATTTAAACCACAGCCTAAGGTCTCACTGAACCAAAGAAAGGCTCCTGTCATCTCATGATGTGCCCAGAAGCCAAGGTCAGGCCTCCCATTCACCACATGAGAACCATCTCGAGCTCTACAAGAGTATCACAGGTGAGTGACAGATTAAGATTTTATCTCCAGAACAAGAAAAATATTTCCGTCAAAATAAAAAGAGCAAGCTGGTGGGGTGGTACCGTGCCTTTAATCCGGGCACTTGAGAGGCAGAGGCAGGCAGATCTCTGTGAGTTCGAGGCCAGCCTGGTTTGTTTCAGGATAGTTAGGGCTACACAGAGAAACCCTGTCTCAAAAAAAAAAAAAAAAAAAA
>JADRCD010190412.1:16568-28608 GCA_019843815.1 Montemys delectorum
ACACACACAAACACACACAAACACACACTCACACTCATACACAAACACACACACAAACACACACAAACACACTCACACACAAACACACACACAAACACACACAAACACACACACACACTCACTCACATATATACACACCCATACACATATATTCACACACACATATACATTCATATATACATGTACACACTCACATATATACACACTCACACATGTTCACACACACACATATACTCACATACATGTTCACATACTCACACATACACTTGCTCACATGGTTCACACAAACTCACAGACACATACTGTTTTCCTCTTGCAATCTCTCACACCAGTTTTGGCAATAAACTATAATTTTTACTGCAATGAGAAGTCACCACGAAGGGCTCTCTCCCACTAACCCTTTGAGACAGGGTCTCTCTGTGTAGCCTGGGCTATCCTGGAACTTGTTATGTTGTAGGCTGGGATAGCCTTACACTCTCAGAGACCTGTCTGCCTCTGCCTCTCAAGTGCTGGGATTAAAGTTGTGCAGAACCATGCGTGGCTTTTCCACCCTTTTTTTATTTTTAAATATTTTGTTAAAAATTGTTCATAAAGGGCCAGCAAGTCAGCTTAAATGGAAAGGCACCTGCTGCCAAGTCTGAAGACCTGAGTTCCATTCCCAAATGGTGGAAGGAGAGAACCAACTCCCACAAGCTGGTATCTGACCTCCGGATGCATGCCATGGCACATATGCACCCACAAACACACAAACATACACGCGCAAAGTGATTTATTTTAAACTTAAGGTTTATTTATTTTATGTGTATGAGTGTTTTGCCTGCATGTATGTCTGTGAACCATGTGCATGTCTCGTGCCTGTAAGGGAGAGACGAGGGAGTCAGATCTCTGTGGAACTGGAGTTACAGGCGACTGGGAGCTCCCATGTGGGTGCTAGGAACCAAACTTAGGTTCTCTGAAGGAGCAGCCAGAGCTCTTAACCCTGATCCATCCCTCTAGCCCCATAAAGTAAAGATTTTTAATGTTAAAAAAATTGTTCATAGATCCACTACATGTGTGGAGGTGATTACAATTAGAAAAGGCACAAACCATAGCATCACACTGCCCACTGTGGTCCATGTACAAACCACACAAACTAGCTGGGGGCAGGGCACTAGAATGACCCCGCTCTGTGCCTCACAACAATTAAAAATCCTGAGACACCCCACACACACACACTTCAGAGCTGCATGCACACCCAGGGCCCCAGAGGCATCATGGGAGCCATCGTTTGCTACACCCATCCTCACCCACTGAGAGCAGCATCCTCAAGTTCTCCAGCATCACCTCTCCGTACAGCTTCCTCTGAGCAGCGTCCAGCAGCCCCAGCTCCTCCTCACTGAAGACCACGGCCACGTCCCTGAAGGTCACCATCTCCTGTGACAGCAAGCACACGCCACCTCAGTCTCTCAACAGAGGGTAGCTGTAGTTGGGCTGGGGCTTGAGCCATGGAGTACCTGCCTGGCATCCGCAAAGCCCTAGGTCCCACCCCCAGCACGTCATAGGCTGGACGACCCCTACACACACCCCCGAACCCCCCCCCCCCACAGGGCTTGTAATTGTAGCACGTGGGAGGCTGAGACAGGAGGGTGACTTGTCAGTTTGAAGCCAGGACAGGATTGAACCCTGTCTTAAAAACATAAAACAAGAAAGAAAAATCACAGAAGGACCACGTTTTATACAAAGTCCCTATTCTTATATGTTAAAAATGCAATGTCAACAAATATGCAATTTAAGTTTATAACGCCTGAGGTAACTGTTTTCTTCTCCCTCCTCCTCCTCCTCCTTCTTCTTCTTTTGCTATCAGTATTCTTTTCTCAAAATGAATATGAAGATTCTTGGTTCCTCATGCCATAGACAACACTGAATAACCCATAACAAAAATCTGGGCCAGTAACAGGCAGCTCAGTGGGTGAAGGAGTTTGCTGCCAAGCCAGACATCCCAAGTTCAAATCCTGGGAGCCACATAATGGAAGAGGAGGACCGACTCCTACAGGTTGCTGAGTACTCTCGCATGCTCAAAATAAATGTGAAAAAAAAATCCTAGTTTAAATCAGTGAAAAAACGATTTGGTATTTCTATTTACTTCATGATCACTAAAATAATATATTTTTCAAATATTTACTAACCATGTTTATTTTCTATTTATTTATTTATTTATTTAATAGACAGGGTCTCGTAGCTTAGGCTAGCTTCAAACTTGCTGTGTAGCCAAGGATGACCCTGCAGTTCTCTAATCTCCCTGCCTCCATTTCCTGAGTATTGGGATCACAAGGGTTTGGTATCAAGACTGGAGTGTGTGGTGCTGGGGCCTCATGCGTGCAAGCCAAGCACTCAATCTGTTAATCTATGTCCCTAGCCCATGTCTGTTTCTCTTTGGTACTCTGCCTACCCTTCTCATTCTTTAACTAGCTTCATAAGTATTGGATCTGCACTACTGGGGACCAAAGCCAGGGCATGAACAAGTGAGGCCAGGGTTCTGCCTAAGCTAATTGTCTGCCTGTACTTCCATTCCTTAGCATTCATATAGTAAATATTCTCTCACTTTTTCTTCTCTAACTTTGTGTATAGCAGAGCATCCTAACCTGGATGATGGCATCATGGGCTTAGTCTGTGCTTGTTTACCCAATCATATGCAGTAGCAGTAGCAGTTAGTATTTTGCTGTTGTTTTTTAAGGCAGGGTTTCTCTTTGACAGTCCTAGAACTCACTATGTAAACCAGGCTGGCCTTGAACTCACAGAGATCTGCCTGTCTCTGCTTTCCAGGTGTTGGGATTAAAAATGCCCAGCATTTTTATTATTTTTTAAAATATTTAATATTTCTAATTATCTGTACGTGTGGTTGTGTATGGACACGTGAGTGCTGGTGTCTTGAGAGGCCACAAGAGAGCATCAGACTCCCCTGGAGCTGGAGTGACAGGCTGACTTGAGCCACCTCATGTAGGTGTTGGGATCCAAACATGGGTCCTCTGGAAGGGTAGTCCATGCTCTGAAGCATCGAGCCACCTCCCAAGTACCTTGTTTTTATTGTTTCATTCATCAAATTATAGAGTGATAAAAAAATAATTAAAGCAGGGGTGATTAACATCTGGCATCCAAGAATTTCTCAAATGTCAACAATTCCCCGTAAGACGTCCTAAGACGCAAGGAGATAAATAGAACATTCGAGCCACAGTTCTCAACCTGTGGGGCTCGACCCCTTTTGGGGGTTGAATAGCCATTTCACAGTGGTCACATACCAGATATCCTGTGTACTGATATACAGGACACACTACAGTTCATAGCAGTGGCGAAATTACAGTTATGAAGCAGTAATGGGAAAACTAAAGTTTTGGGGTCACCACAACAGCAGGGGCTGTATTAAAGGGTGGCAGCCCTAGGAAAGTTGAGAGCCACTGGCTCTGAGAAAAGAGATGAGAACTTAAGGCCAGTGAGGTAGCTCAGGGGTGAAGGTGCCTGCCACAAAGCCTCGTAAACTGAGGGTGGAGGGGCATGTCCACATGTTGTCCTCTGAGCTCCAAAGGCACGTCAGGCTGTGGCACACGTGTGCCTCAATACAACCACATCCACTCGACAAGTGAGCCAGCAAGTGGAAGAGAGACAAACAGCCCCACTCACCTTGACCTTGGTCATTGTCCTCCTGGGGAATGGATGGGTCTTAAGAAGGTGCAGTGAAGGAAGCAGAAAGAAAAAAGCCATGAGAGCCGGGCCAGGGCGTGAGCAGCTCAGCAGCTGGCATCTGTAGGCAGCAACTGCGTGCCTCCCTCAAGGAGGCTGACTCAAACACCATGCACCCCTGCGGCTTCGAGCCCCTGGCCAAGAGCGACCTGCCCGGCTACACACACAACTGCTGGGCTTCAAGCAGACACCCTTCTCTTGTCATCCCGGGACAGTAGAAAATGGTGCTCACTTCAGTACTCTAAAAAAAGCAGGCTGCCTGGGTGGTCAGTTTCTCGAAGACATAAGGTTCTGCAAACCTGTCAAGCTAAGAGGAGAGCCATGAAAGACTTTACGGTAGAAACAGAGACAACTGAATTAAGTCCCCGACTCTGTGAGATGCAGGTAATACATTTGTTATAATCTGTGTAATTGGAATTAACAGACTGCAGGAGTCATCACTGTTGGACAGAAACGAGAGCTTGGCAAGATGTCACACTCCTGCAATTCTAGCAATCAGGAGAGACTGAGGCAGGAGGACTGCTGTCAGTTCAGGTTGGCCTGGATTACACAGTGAGATCTTATCTCAAAAGTCATTATAAGAGCTAGAAATGTGCTAGTGTTCGGCACAGCAGGGACCCTGAGTAGCGCATGCACGCTAGCACACTGCCCCACGAAGGTTCCTCACACATCCCTGCAAAGGACAAGCTATTGTGTGGCCTGGGTTCCAACTCCTAAACTGCTGTGTGTGTGCATCCTTGGCTATAAAAAGGACAGAGATTGAATGTCAGGCCCAAGATTATGATGGCAAGCAAATGAACACATGCAGGCAGCTCCGTCGGTGAGGTACCTGGTATTTTAGGGCATTCTTACCAACAAAGATTGCAGTTGTCGCACCCACGCACGGGTGAGGGCAGAGGCATGTGGGGTCCCTGAACCCAGCCTCACCCCACAGCCAGCATCTCAAGCCTTGTCTCTCTGTTGCTTCTAAAGACAAAAAGAGATGGACAGGAGTCACAGAGAGAATCAGACGCTGGTGGAAAGGGGTGAGAGGCGGATTCAGGAGTGGAGAAAGGTCAGAGTTAAAGGAAATACTTGGAGAAAACCTACCCTGGGTACCAGGCCTCAGCACTCTCATCTGAAGGCATCAAGATGAGTCACTATCCCAAACCAGCCATCACCTTGACTCTAGATGGACAAACCACACCCCTAAGATAGGGAAGTTAGCTCTGATAGAGAAGGGACACCATATAACTAATCAGACATCCCCCTAGGCAATGCCAGCCATTAACTATGTATCAAGCCACTTTTAGGGATCTAGGTCAAAACAAGGACAGGGAGACACAGCAAGGTTGCTTAATTATATACACATTTTCTCCAACACTTCTCCTATTTATTGTGTTTATTTAGAATGTGCGTGCCGGACACGTGTGGGGGTCACCAGAAGACAACCTGCAGCAGGAGTTGGCTCCTCTCACCATGTACATTCTCGGGGTGGAACACAGGTCGTCAAGCCTGGCAGCAAGGACCCCTTCAGCTCCCGTATCTTGCAGGCCTGTTCCTCTATTTAAACCTAAAATTCTGGTCACTGGAGCAGGGGCTCACTGGACCCCTTCCTTTGTAAGTCCCAAATGCAGCCACTGTGGTCTGAGTGCCTTTCTCTTAGCCATTTCTTGTCTCTGGTTGGATTGGAACAGGTGATGGTGCCAAACCTACTTAGGGTTTCCTAAGGACTCTGGCTCTAAAACTCTGGTTACAATTGGTTCAGCGACTTAGTGAGAATATAGTCGGGAGTTATGAATTGAGGCCGTCGATCTGGGCTGTACAAGTTCCGACCCAGCCTTTAAACGTTAGCTTCTCTACCCTGTCTCAACCCCTTCATTGTAGAGGGAAACAGTTGTTTTTTAGAAGGTCTTGGACCTTGAAGAACTCACTGCAGGGAAACGTGATCGCTTTTTGTTATCTATAAGAGTTGTTTTTCTGAAGGAACTATACAGTCTTTGTACGACTTTGGACACAAGAAAGTCCTGGCGAACCTGGAGCATCTTGTATTCTTGAGTCTTGCTAAAGCCTGAGGCTGCAAAGGTGAGGAGCTCCTTCAAGAGCCACGGAGAGCAGCTCCGGGTTTTGGTATGAGGAACTTGATTTACTCTAAAAATAACTGTCGTGGCTGTTTGAGGTTCAGCCCATCAGAGGCTGGACCTCCCTGCATCGGCAAGGCCTTCTTTCATCCTGGAGTGACCCTCTTTCTTTGCTTGTCCCTCATGACCCTGATACCAACACTTCATCATTAAAATTAGAAGAAATATGCTAGACGTGGTGACATACATCTTTAACCATCATTGGGACTCGCAGGAAGGAGAGTGACTCCCCGAGTTTGAAGCAGCCTGATCTACAGAGGGAGTTCCAGGACAGCCAGGGCTACGTGGTGAGACTCCACCTCAAAACAACAACAACAACAACAACAAAAACAACAACAACAAAAACAACAACAGCCAGGCCACACTCACCAGGAGCCTTGCTGAAGGAGTTAGGACCTCACCTTCCACTCCATCCTTGTCGAGACGTCAGGCTGTGGAAGGAGACAAACCATGAATAGGACACTCGTCCCTGACAAAGCAGCTGAACTGTCCCTTCCTGCCCACCAAGCTGAAGACAATCTTCCCCTTCCTAAAAGGGAACAGAGAAGGTGTCCAGGGCTCACCAGTATTGGTGGGGACAGAAAGGAGGGAGGTCTGAAAGGACGTCCTGCTGCCCCCCAGCCAGAGGCCGGGCTACTGGAGAGATATTAGCACTCACGAGAAGAGTTTATGATCTCCTGAAAAAAAAAAAATGGTCCAAAGCTTTTGTGTCTGCTCTAACAGAGAAAACCCAAAAGCTAATGAGAGGGCCAAGTGTGGAGGCCTAAGCCTTTAACCCAGAATTCAGGAGGCAGAGGCAGAGAGGCAGAGAGGCAGGGAGGCAGAGAGGCAGGGAGGCAGAGAGGCAGAGAGGCAGGGAGGCAGAGAGGCAGAGAGGCAGAGAGGCAGAGAGGCAGAGGCAGGAGGATCTCAGAAGGAGTTCAGGAGTTTGAAGCCAGCCTGGTTAACATAGCAAATTCTAAGACAGCCAGGGTTACACGGACAAACTATCTCAGGGGGAAGAAAAAAGGTAAAGATCCCATGTGATGATAGATCTCCAGGGAAAGGTGCTCATCACCAAAGTGATAACCTGAGTTCAGTCCCTAGGACGGACTCTTCCTGTGAATCTTCCTCCGCCCTGCACACACACACACACACACACACACACACACACACAAATTGTCATTGTGAAAACGAATTATTAAAGAAAAGCGTGAGAACCTGAATTTGGATCCAAGCACTCATGTACAAAGTCGGGCATGGCTCCTGCACCTCTAATCCAGTCATTGAGGAGGCAGAGACAGGAGGGTCACTAGCTTCCCTCAACAGCTAGGATGCAGGTTCCATGAGAGACACTGCCTCAAAATAAATAAATAAATAGATAGATAAATAAATAAATTAGGTGGAGATTGAAGATAATTGGTATTGACCTTTGGCTTCCACACACATGCATACAGAAGCATGCACGTATCAGCACATGCATGTACTAGCACACATATATGACCCCACACAAAGTCATAGAAAGAGCTAGAATAAAACAAACTTGTATTTTAAAAGGCTACGCCTTAACAGGAGGAAAGACACTTGGCTTGATGCACCTGGATATGCATGGTCAACAGACCACCAATCCTTTCTCCTTCCTTCCCTGAATCTGTAATGGGGGCAGGGTTGGAGGTGGAGGGCTGCAGATGATCCAACCATCTTGAGAGCATGCTGGGCTGGGGCTGGGAGCTCTGTTGTTTGGACTATTAGCTTTCAGGCTGTAACTAGTTTTGAATTTTTTGTGGTAACAGTCTTGACCTGAGTCACTCCATTTTGGATAAAAGTGTCAAGAAGGAATCCATGTCTTGTTTACACCAACAGTCACAGCCAGGCAACTTATTTGTGCTATTAAAAGATATCGACTAGCCTTTAGTCCCAGCACTCAGGAGTCACAGGCCAGCAGATCTCTGAGAGTTCAAAGCCAGCCTGGTAACATAAAAAAATAAGCTCATCAACCACATCACATGTAACTGCCTCACCAAGGGACCCATATGCGGCAGGCACACTGCTCAATAGCCTGATCACGTGCCATGGGCCTTGTTCAGTCAAGGACTCTTGAGACTCCTCCTATCTTTGTTCCCAAGTGCAGTTCACATGATCCAACCTGTGACAACAAACTCACGTGTGTGCATAACTGTGTGCCAAGTGAAGCTGATCTGAAATTTATCATTAGTTATGTTAAACTTGAAATAAAAGACTTTCTCATTGTTAAGACACGACCCCCCCCCCCCCATTCCTTCCCCTCCACCTCCCGCCCCAGACGTGCTTGCCATCAGGTTTTCCACTGAAGATCTATATCTAGTTCTCTCCTGGGCTCTTCTCTGCACCTGTATCAGCTCTGCCTGCGACTTCAGGGAACCTATCTGAATGCTAAAGCATCTTTAACCCTCTAAGCAATTCTGTAACCTGCACGCATGCGTGCGTGTCTAAGTGTGTGCGGAGCTACGCGTGGTCTGGGATTTATCATTAGCTATATTAAGCTTGGAATAAAAGAACCTGTGATTAATGGCCAACTACCAAGCGAAATCGTGCTTCCTTGACAAATTGCAGCCAACGAAACTGATACAGCTTATGATTTTCTCGTCGTTCAGTAAAATCTGACATCGTGGAAAGCCACAGACGTGTCCGTTTATCCTTCTACATGACAGGCTCTCGACAAATCTCCTCCACCCACCCCTGTTCCCTGCAGTGTGGTTGTGAGTCGTAGAACCTTCAGGGCAGGGTGACACTAGCTACATCAATGTCCCAAACAATCCTATCAACATGGCCCTCGCACACCAATTCCAGACAGCAGTGAAGCAAGGTGTGACGGCTCACATCTGTCATCGCAACACACCAGACGCTGAGGCAGGAGGCTGACCGAGCCACGCGCTGTGACCTTATCAGTGCGAAGATATCTGTGGGATGGAGGGAGGCTCCCTGGGAGCCCTGCGCTTCCCTTTCGCCAGCCTGGAGCCGACTCCCCTACGGCCGCCCGCCGCCAATCCCGCAAACCTCCAGATCCAGGGATCAGTCGAGGAAGTTGTGGGAGAGAGGAGACTCAAGGGACGACAAGGGGAGCGGATGCTAACAGAAACCACCTAGGAGACACTTCCCAGAATGCTCGGATTAGCCCGCACAACAGAAGCACGCGCAACGCTCCGAGAATTTGAACTACACTTCCCAGAATGCGCCGCGCCCGCCGGCCTCAACAGAAGCACGCGCAACGCGCAGAAAACCTGGACTACAATTCCCAGAAATCTCCGCGTTAGCTTGCCCGCGCACCTGCGTGCTTGTGGAACAGTTGAACTATACTTCCATTAGTGGTTGTGGAGGTGGCTCTTACACTCGTTTCATCTAGTATATAGCGACTCTGTGGAGTGTGTGCGTGCCATGCAGGTATTTTTCTAGCCCTCTGCGGAACTTATTTGATCTGTGAGACACTGGTCCGCACTCTAAAATCCATACTGAACTTACGATGGTCCTCCTGCTTCAGCCTTCCTAACTCTCAGAAGCTGGGCTAACGTGCTGCCTCTAAACTTGACATGTCCCACAGGACCCTGGAAAATTAAGAGTCCTTACCTCATAGGTGGTAATTTGGCCCTACCGTTGTCCTTATATACCTGAGTGTATAATATATACTTCTGTGTTTCTCAAAGAAATCAAAATTCTCTCTACTCTACACATCACAGCCACATAATCCAACCACCTTAACCCTCCTGCTGGGCTTCTTCTTCAAAAACACAGGTACATTGATAATTCATACTCTTCTTCCCCCTGCCCCTCCCACTTTCTCTCCCTGCTTCCTCTCTCCCCTTTCTCAAACCCCACCCCACCCTACCCCACCCCCGCGGGTTCCTTCTAGATCTTCCACATCAATCAGTCTACCTGAGGAACAGGTTTTGTTTTGTTTTATTTGTTAATTTTATTTTTTAAAATTTTTTTATTTATATGAGTCTTCACACACTCCGGAAGACAGAATCGGATCCCATTACAGATGGTTGTGAGCCACCATGTGGTTGCTGGGAATTGAACTCAGGACCTCTGGCAGAGCAGTCAGTGCTCTTAACCGCTGAGCCATCTCCCCAGCCCTGTTTGTTTGTTTTTAATTATCCGAAAGGACCACTGTCAAAAGTTTCTTTCACCCCAACCAAATCTCGGGTGTGGCAGCACGGTGGAGATGTGTAACAATGTGCACACTAGCAAGGAGGAAGACTAGTTTTTACATGAGATGATTGTCTGTTGTGACAATCTTGGAGTTTTAGTTTCTTTGAAAAAACCAGAAATATTAGAGGAATGTTTTTAATTTAACCCCAAGTGTGGGACATGGGGCTGCTTCAGATTGTCCACAGCATCGATGCTTTGCCTCACGCTCTAGCATTGGTGTGATTTTGCCAGCTGCAGTTTCTGTGGTTGTGTGATGTTTGGAATTCAGGGGACTTTTCAGAATGCTAGGGCACGGAGAGGGGTAGGTGTTGGTTGGCTGTTGGTGGTTGTTCAGTGGGGTTGTTGATTGCGGTTGGCTGCAGTTTGTTAAGTGGTTGTGTGCAAAGAAGAAACAGCAAGAAGAACGGCAAAGATCAAACTTGCCCCCAAGAAACGTCATGCCCTTAATCAGCAGGACATAGTCTATGAATAACGTCGCCCCCTTTCTGACCCCCCGACCTTATTCAGGGATCTCTTTCCTCTCCTTTATTCTCTCTTATCTAGTGTTAGGGGGTTGAAAGGGTGGAGAAGGGTAGAAGAAAGAAACAAAGTAGTAGCAAAAGACAACTACAGTTGTCCACAGGGAAAGGCCCAAGAATTCAACAATTAAGTCAGCTAAGACTGTGGCATATGGGGGTTGGAGAGATGGCTCAGCAGTTAAGAGCACTGACTGTTCCTCCATGGGTCCTGAGTTCAGTTCCCAGCAACCACATGGTGGCTCACAATCATCTATAATTTGATTTGTGCCCTCTTCTGGTGTGGCTGAAGACAGCTACAGTTCGCTCATATAAATACAATAAACAAATCTTTAAATAAATAAATAAATCATTATTTAAAAAAAAAAAAGACTGGCATATGACTCCAATAGAGTCCAGTGAAGTTGACAATACAGCAGTGAACAACTGGAAATTGAAGTTAGAAAAATAGTATCATTTAATTTGTCACCAAAAAAAAAAATACTAAGTGGGATGCTATGTATAACTTGAATAAAATATGTCTGCTGAAAACTACACCTCTCCAATGAAGAGAACCCAGAGTCCTGGGTAAATGGTACCATGTTGACTGCTTCAAGATGTCAACTGCCCAGAAATTAAGTTACATATTCACTCTAGTCCCAAACAAAACCAGACTTTACTTTTTTTAAAAAAAACCACAAAGCTGATTCTAAGTTACTAAAAAACAAACACATGAAAAAAGGTAGACTCCTGTGTGACGTGAGCAGAGCCAGAGACCAAACTCTCCCTCTGACAAGACTGCGGGGCTGCCCCAAAGGCTCATCAGGGAAACCCAGAGTTTTCTGGCAGGACCAGTTCCTGGCTTGAAAACAGAACCAAAGAAGGAGCAATGTGGCCACTTCAGGTGGGCCCCAGGATTCCACTCTTGAGGAAGGGACTTTCAATGTAACTATTCCTTCCAGAAGCATACCCAATGGCAGCATCTAAAGTACCAATATTTATCCTAATAAGAGGAGTTGGGAAGAGTATGTTTGGCTATTTTGAAAGATAAGTGGTCCCTGGGACTGCAGATGTGCAGTTCTGTTATCAATCCAGGCTGTCTTAAACACTCCTAATCCAAATGACCCATTAGCAAATGACATAGCCGAGCCATGGAAGAGCCACAAAGCCCAAGCCATAGAAACAGCGAGAGCATGGCCTAGGCTATATGCTATAAATGATCAATTCAAGCAGATCATCAAGGGTGCATCACTTGTGTTGTGCAAGACTTCTTCCTTTTGTTGTTTACACTGACACAGTCTTAGAAACATTACAGAGTAAAAGCCCGGGCAGGGGCCTTCATCTTGGACGATCTGTCTTGTCCTGGTTCACCATTGCGAAGCATGAGCAGAGGCTGGCAGCGTCATCCAGGTTCTCCTGAGATGTTGAAAAGCAGCAACTCTCTGCTTTGACTCTCCCCATCATGGTTTAAGCCCAAGGCACTGAGAAGGAAGGAAGTAGGTTAGCTGCCAGGGGTATGAGTGTTTTTACTTTATTGGGGGGGGG
>JADRCD010190415.1:0-15239 GCA_019843815.1 Montemys delectorum
AAATAATGAATTTAATAATTTGGGAGTTGGGACATGCTGTATTCTATTGGCGGTGTCAGGTTTGAGTCCTTCAAAAATAAAAAAAGAAATCTGTTTTTTTAAAAGATCTGATTTTTAGCTCTTGAAACCCATCGTCACTTAGATTTCCAATGCTAATTAAAATTCTTTTATTTTTAAATTAAAATCACCAATGCCTTGAAAGACTTGTTAGAAAATGTGGTATTGGGTATTAACTTTCACATTCTGAGCACTGTTAGTATCTATCTGGCAAGTATTGGAAAGATCAATGGAAAGCTAAATATTCTAAATTTAATACAAATATACTTCCTTTTGATTAAGAAAATAAATAAGATTTTTCAAAGTAATTTGAATTTTGTCTTTGTTTTTTCTTTTAGTAGTTTTTCTCTTTAATTTTTATATTTTATTTGTACTTTCAGTTTTACTCTGCAAGATGGGTTTAGAACTTTAAGCCAGTTAGTTCAAGGTCATTAAGGTTCTGTTGCTGTTTATCTTGTGTGGAGTAGACAGAAGAAACAGGGTGTCATAGCCAGGTTGATTTGGAACTGTTGCTGTGTAGCCAGGGAGGACTTGGACTCCTGATTCTCCTTGGACTCCTGATTTTCCTCTGCCTTCCAAAGTGCTGGGACAATAGGTGTGCAGGACAATGCCTAGCTCTGGGTTATATTTGTTGTGACAAAACTCTACTTCTACTGAGGTTTTACTTTCTATTATGATCTAGACATTTAGTTTTGGTATTTTTGTGAGACAGAGTCTCTCTATGTAGCCCTGGTTAGCCTCAAACAGAGATCTACCTGCCTCTGCCTCTAGACTGCTGGGATCAAAGGTGTGCACCACTATACCCATCTCTTTTAGGAGGGCTTTTAGATACAAGAAAGTGAATTAGAGCTACATTAGAATATGTTTTATTTTCTTCTAAGAGATTGTTTATTTTCTAAGAGATTACAGGGTACTTTTTCAAAATCAGTTCTAAATAGACTTATATGTAACATGACTCTTTATGGACATTGTGGCTGATCTGCACAAAGATTTTAGGCATATTGTTTTGTTTTTTCATTTTCTTGTTTTTTTTCACTTTATATGTATGGGAATGTTGGCTACATGTATGTCTGTGCACTGTGTGTGTGCAGTGCACTCAGAGACCAGGAGAAGATAACAGATCTCCTTGAGACTGGAGTTACAAGTGGTTGTGAGCCACCACACGGATGCTGGAAATTGAGCCCTGGTCCTCAGAAGGAGTAGTCACTGCGCTTAGCTACTAAATTGTCTCTTGCTAGGTACATGGGGTTTTTGTTTGTTTGTTCTTTTTTTGCTTTTGACAAAGTAATCAAAACAAGAGGGAAAGTTACTTAAGTGGCCTTTTCTTGTGTTTCCATTGGCCTTGAGAATGAGAGCTAGAGAATGGGTTTGTTCTTTTTATAGATTGTTTGCTCAAGCTTCATTGTCCTTCCATGGCCAGAGTCCCTCAGGACATCCTGAGGGTGGCATCTGGTGCACTACCTAGTCTCTCAAGTTGCCAGAATCCTGGGTGGTATGTATCCTCCCTAGGTTATAGAGAGCACAGTCCTGCTATTTTGTAGGGTTGCTCTACTCTATTTTTTTTCTCCACCCATAAATTTTGCTGTACAGTTGAGTTCATTAAATCTTGCTAATTATATATATATATATATAATTATATATATATGTGTTATATATATGTAAATATATATATTTTTTGTTGTTTTTTTTTGTTGTTTTTTCAAGACAGGGTTTCTCTGTGTAGCCCTGGCTGTCCTGGAACTCACTCTGTAGCCCAGGCTGGCCTCGAACTCAGAAATCCACCTGCCACAGCCTCCCAAGTGCTGGGAGGTGTGCACCACCACTACCCGGCTCTAATTAATTTATTTTTAAGACAAGGTCTTATTGTTGTGTTGCTATAAAGAGGCAGTACAACCAAAGCAACTCTTATGAAAGAAAGCATTTAATTGGGAGTTTGCCTAGTTTCAGGAGGTTAGCCCATAAACATCATGGCAGCAGGAAGCATGGGAGCAGGTAGGCATGGGGCTGAGAGCTTATATCCTGATCCACAGGCATGTGGAGAAAAATGGCCTGTTCTGGGTTTTTGAAACCTCAAAGCCCACCCCAAGTGACACACCATCTCCACTAAGGCCACATTTCCAAATCCTTCCCAAACAATTCCACTTATTGGTGATTTCTTCAAATATATGAATCTCTGGGGCCCATTCTCATTCAGGTTACCACATTCCACTTCATAGGCTTGTATGTGGCTGTATCATAATGCAAAATGCGTTCAGTCCAACTTCAAGTCCCATAGTCTATCACAGCCTCAACACTGTTTAAAAGTCCAAAGTCTCTTCTGAGACTCAAGGCAATCTTCCTTCTAATTATAACCCCCTATAAAATCAGAATCAGAAAGCAGATCACATACTTCCAAGCATACACACAGAATATACATTGTCATTCCAAGAGGGAGGGAAGGGAGCATAGTGAGGAAATGACTGGGCCAAAGCAAGAGCAAAACCCAGTCAAGCCAACGTCAAATTCATTAGCCCCATGTCTGATGTTAAGGTGCTTATTAGATGACTCTTCCCTTCCAGCCTTCCTGATGACGAATAACACACTTCTCTTGGGTTGGTTCCACACCCTGTCTGCAGCTCTCCTTTGCAGGTATCCTACGACACTGGCATCTCCAACAGCCTGGGTCTCCAACACAGTTCAGGCTTCATCTTCACATCTTCACACAGTGAAGTCCCTCTATATAGGGACTTCCCTGCTATATGCCTGGCTTCAGAGCCTCTCAACCACAAAGTAAGATTCCACAACTTTTCTCCTTGTATCCTTAAATCCAGAAACAACGTGGCCAAAGCTGCCAAGTTTTGCTGCATGCATGGGACATAGCCCCCCTCCAAGACTTAGGTTTGCCTAATCTCTGATTTGTTGATAGTTTCCTTTGCATATAGACTTTTTCTATTATACATGTCCCTTCCCATAATCTACCTAATTTAAACCATGAGTGCCCAATTACACAAAAGTATATAATGGTAAATGAGATTCTACCTAAACATTCACTTAGAGGACACAGCTTGTCTTATTGTGCTTAAACCCCAAACCAGCTCAGGTCAGATTGGCCCTCATACCTAGATATATTGGGTATATGTTTAGATAGAATGAATCTAAGCTGGTGGTTTTTAATAGGAGAAATTTACTCTACTGCTCAGAGTGGGGATATGGGGAGCTTGATGTAGGTGTGTGGAGGTTTTCTAAGAGGTTGATATATTGGAATGGGATGCGTGTACATAGCACATGCAGGTAGAGGTCTCACTCTGCCACGTACCTTAGAAGAAAGGTATATGCATAGCCCAAACCTGGTGGAGCTAAACTATTTCCTGTACTTTCCTGCTTCACTTGTGATATTGTTTTGGCAGTTGAGTTGGAACTGAGGCAGATAACTTCTCGAATTAAATTTTCATGCTTTGACTGATCTGTGTGAGTCTTGCTTAGGAAGCACGAAGCCCTAGGTTCAGTCCCCATCCTTGCAAAAGTAAAGTTCCATTCCATGTTGGCCAGCTGTGGTGACTCCCACCTGTAATCCTAACACTGAGAAGGTTGAGGCAGGAGGATTGCTGTGAGAGCAAGGCTAGCTGGGACTACAATGTTATAAACTCTATCTCAAAAAAATACTACAAATAAAAGACCAGTTACCATCATGCCCACACAGCTTAGTATTCAAAGTGGGTGGAGGTGCAGCTGGTGCAGTGGAAAGGCACATTCATTTCATGCACAGCCCTGGCAGTGCGTGTGTACTTTACCTGCACACAGGCCAGCCAGCATTTCAGCATGGGTGGGTGAGGGGCTCACAAGGCCCCACCCCTAGCTGCTGGAAGAGGGCGGGTCAGTTTTCTTCAGGGGTATTCCCCCAGTCACTAATGGGTTGCCCACATATCAGTGGTTAGCTCTGTACCCACAGATGCTCAGTCTGTTACATAAATATTGCAGTATCTGCACACACACAACTGCACAAATTACTAATGTGCCAAGAATCCTTTGCAAATAGTGCATTGTTAAGGGAATAATAAGAAAAACCTCTTTATGGGGCTGGGATGATGACTCAGTGATTAAGAGTACTAGCTGCTCTCCCAGAGGTCCTGAGTTCAATTCCCAGCAACCACATAGTGACTTATAACCATCTATAATGGGTACTGATGTCCTCTTCTGGGATGCAGTTGTACATGCAGATAGAGCACTCATATACATAAGTAAATAAAAAAATTTTAAAAAGAAAAAAACTTCTGTTTTTTGTTTTTGTTTTTTGGTCTGGTTAGTTGACTCCTCAGCTATAGAACTCTCAGAAACAGAGAGCTAGACTTACAGTAGTATAACTGCTGGGGTCCTGTCTAAGGGTTTTCATTGCTGTGAAGAAACACCATGACCAAGGCAACATCAGAAAGGACAACGTTTAATTGGAGCTGGCTTACAGTTCAGAGGTTTGAAGGCGGGAAGCATGGCAGCATGCATGGTACTGAGGAGCTGAGAGTTCTCTATCTTGTTCCGAAGGCAAACAGGAGAAGACTGACTTCAGGCAACTAGGAGGAGAGTCTCAAAGCCCACCCCCACACCTCCTAATATAGGTGCCACACCCTGGACCAAGTGTTTTCAAACCACCACAGTGAAAAACATGTATTTTCTGTATTTTGTATATATTAGTCACTAGTGAAGAGTAACCAGCTGCAGCTACACACATGGACAAGGTGTCTATTTGCAATGTGGGACTCCTCTTAAGAACAGTTTGGGTTTTGTTTTGTTTTGTTTTTTTAAAGATTTTACTTATTGGGACTGGCAAGATGGCTCAGTGGGTAAGAGCACTGACTGCTCTTCCAATGATCCTGAGTTCGGATCCCAGCAACCACATGGTGGCTCACAACCACCTGTAATGAGATCTGATGCCCTCTTCTGGTGCGTCTGAAGACAGCTACAGTGAATTACACTGGAGTGAGTAGGGCCTGAGCGAGCGGGGCTGGCAGAGGTCCTGAGTTCAATTCCCAGCAGCCACAAACGTGATGGCTCATAGCCATCTGTACAGCTACAGTATACTCATACACATAAATAAATCTTTAAAAAAATAGATTTTATTTATTATTATATCTAAGTACACTATAGCTGTCTTCAGACACACCAGAAGAGGGCATTAGATTCCATTGTGGGTAGTTGTGAGCCACCATGTGATTGCTGGGATTTGAACTCAGGGCCTTCAGAAGAGCCAGTGCTCTTACCTGCTGAGCCATTTCTCCAGCCCTGAGGAACAGTTCAGTGGCTTCTCTGGGTGAGAAGAAATTTTCCTCTTCTGAACCTATTCATATGGCTCACACAAATGAACCAAGTCTGTAAAGATAGTGTGTATATTGTGTTGGGTATATTTTAGGGGGTTGGTTTGTCAGTAGTGTTGGGTCTCACTATTTAGCCCAGGCTGCCCTCCAGTGTACAGTCTTCTGCCTTGCCTTCCCAACTCCTGGGATTACAGGATAGGCATGTACTACGACCCCTACCTCTTACTTAGTCACTGTCTGCCTCTGCCCTCATCAGAGCTTCTTGTAAAGCCACATTTTATTCTAGAGTACACAAACACCATCAAGCCTTAAACACCAGTTTGCCTGGCATGGTTATCTGCTCTTCAGAAGTTATGTGGGGCTGGAGAGATGGCTCAGAGGTCCTGAGTTCAATTCCCACCAACCCCATGGTGACTCACAACCATCTGTACTGAAATCTGTGCCCTCTTCTGGCATGCAGGTGTATACATAAGCACTGTAGGCAAAGCACTGTATACATAAGTAAATGGAAAAAAGTTCATATGTCCTGAAATCTGTCCAAAGTGAGTATTCCTACCAGTAGTCCAAGGGTTGATTTTGTTTTATTATATATAATACTAGAGATCAAACCTAAGGTCTTATGCATTTAGTGACAGCTACAAAGTCAGGTAAACAACATAGATCATAATGCACACTTGGGTGACAGTGTTCACTCATAACTTTGAAATGCTTAAAGTACAGGTGTAAAGGAAAACTTGTCTGGTTTAAGCTACTCCTTTTTTATATTATTTTGGTTTTTTATTTATGTTTTACTTTTATTTTTATATGTGGTAGTATGTATGTTTCTCCACCTTCGTGTGTGTGTGCATGTGTACATGTGTGTATGTTTATGCCACATGTGTGGGTGAACAGAGGAGGGCATTGTATCCCCTGGAGCTGGAGTTACAGACAGTTGTAAGCTGCCCACTATAAGTGCTGGGAACTGAACTTGGGTCATCTCGAAGAGCAGCAAGCACCCTTAACCACCTGTACTGGCTGGTTTTATGTGCCAACTTGACACAGGCTAGAGTTATCACAGAGAAGGGAGCTTCAGTTGGGGAAGTGCCTCCATGAGATCCAGCTGTGGGGCATTTTCTCAATTAGTGATCAAGGGGGTAGGGCCCCTTGTGGGTGGTGCCATCCCTGGGCTGGAAGTCTTGGGTTCTATAAGAGAGCAGGCTGAGCAAGCCAGGGGAAACAAGCCAGTAAGGAACATCCCTCCATGGCTTCTGCGTCAGCTCCTGCTTCCTGACCTGCTTGAGTTCCAGTCCTGACTTCCTCTAGTGATAAACAGCAATGTAGAAGTGTAAGCTGAATAAACCCTTTCCTCCCCAACTTGCTTCTTGGTCATGATGTTTGTGCAGGAATAGAAACCCTGACTAAGACATCACCTTAATCACAGCATGTCTCTATTTAGCCTAGGTTGGCCTCCAACTCATGGTGATCCTCCTGCCTCAGCTCCTGGGATTACAGATGGTCACATGTCTAGCTGTTACTATTCATCAAAGGGTGTGACAATATCATGTTTCTTAAGTTTTGATAAATACTACCGTCTCAGAGGAGTTGATTTTTTTTAAGTACCCCTCTTACGTTTAATATATGTAGCATTTTCTTATACTTTTAATATTTTTATTTATTCATACCATTCAAACAAAGGTCAGGTTTGTGGTGTGAGCCAGTGAAAAGGCCTTGGAAATGAAAGTTTTCTTTGCTTCCTTGCATCGTGGCTTTGGAATAACTGAACGGAGTGGCTCATGCAATGAAATCCCCATGTTTAAAGAGTCCAGAGAGGTTTGAATTCATGTGCTTTCCTGGCTACTTCCATCACTGAGTCAGTGACTGAAAGACTTAAAATGAAATGTGGCCCAAATGGCAAAGCATCAGCCGTTCTCCAGTTCCTGGACCACTGGGCTAAAATGCAGCACTAAGCAGCATCTCAAATGCTTCGAAGAAACAGCATGACTTTACATCAGGAGGATGCATTTTCCCTACCACCTTCCATTATTACTGTTCTCCAGGATACATCGATTCCTTCAGATCAGGAGCCGTCTGCTAAAAGGATTAGCTATGAGGCGGACAGGGATGGACTATGTCTGTGCAGGGCAGGAAAGCAGGCAGGATGGGAGAAGGGAGAGAGAAACCGTCCCCTGGACTCACAGCTGCACCCTCTTCCCCCTGCAGAAGAGCAGAGCCTGCCAAGAGTAGCCACTGATTTATGGAGGAGAAATGAGGAAACCATCTACCCCAGCTATCTTGGATTTCTGATGGTGTTGCCATAAAGGATTTCCAGTTAGACAAGGTCTCTCCCAGAAGGCATCCTCTCTCACACTCCAGTGGGATTCAGGCCAGCAAGCCCCTCATTCAGAGATGCCTGAGAACCTCTTGGGGTGTTCATTACAACACAAGCAACTGTCTTCACTTTCAGAAATAGAGAAAGCAGCCTCAGAAGGGGATTTTGTGGGTAGAAGACCATGGGGGCAATTCTGTAAGAATTTAGCTGCTGACTCTATGATAACATTTTGGTTTATTGTAACCAAACAATGGTTTTGCTTAATTGGGAGTTTTATAAAAGAATGAAGGCAAAGGCTTTTTTCCTAATACTCACCCAGCAGAGACTCAGACCCACTTTGCTCCCCAGACAGCCTACTGTGCGGTTGGGAGCACAGCTTTTGTCAGAATCATATAATTGTATAGTTCTGCACTTCTAGTCTCGTCTGTTTAAAGCGCTTTTGTTTCAAATTTCTTTGGAGGAAGGATTCTCCTCTCTAGATTTACTGCCTTTTAGAGGCAAGAATGCATCTTGAATTTTTAGGAGAGCCACCAGAGGTCAGCATACTGGAGGTAGCTAAGAACAATGGGGACGTAATAGACAGTTGTGATGGTCATGTTTATTGAGCACTAAGTACTTAAATTGGTTTTGTTTGTTCTTGTTTTTGTTTGTTTCAGAGAGTGCCTCAGTATATCACCTTGGCTGGTCTGGAACTCAATATGTAGATCAGACTGGCTTTGAATTCACAGTGATCTTTCTGCCTGGGACTGAAGGTATGTGCCACCAGGCCCAGCTCTTACTTTATATATACATTTTTAAACAGTGTCTTAATATTGAAAAACCTAAGAGAAATCTATCTCTGGGACTTAAACTAAACCCTTCCCCCACCCCTCGCTGCCTTTGTTTGGAATTCCCATTGTATGGGAAAACGTTTAGTCCAGGTAGTAACCCCCCTCTCTCCCAGGAGCTGTGGCCTTACAGACTATTGTACATCTGAAGCGCTCTTTTGCTGCTTATTTTTGGTTTTGCTTTATTTTGTTTATCCTACACATCCTTCCTTCTTTCCTGCCCTCTGCTTCTCAGGGCTTTTAGAGCTAGGCAAACCACTACTCATGTCCTTCTGCTGCAGGTACAGCAGACCCAGATCTGGGCTCCTGTAAGTAACACAGCTATTTAAAACAGCATCTCTCTTCACAGCATGGAGGTGGGGGAAAATGTCCTGGAGCTTGAAATCAGCTGTGCAGTAAGTAACACAGCCACTCTGCATAGAAGCAGTTACTGTTCCCGTAGGGCAGTGCTCTTTTGCACAATTAGGCCTCTGTAGATGCCTTCTAATGGGATGTTCCCACCGAAGGCAACATGGAGAGCTTGCTTACTGCTAGGCCAACTGTACTGGTTAGTTTTATGTCAACTTGACACAAACTAGTCATCAGAGAAGAGGGAGCCTCAGTTGAGGGAATGCCTCCATTAGATCTGGCTTAAGGCATTTTCTTAATTACTGATCAATAGAGGAGGGTCCAGCCCAATCTGGATGGAGCCATCCCTGGGCTTGTAGTTCTGGGTTTTATAGAAAGCAAACTGAAGCCGGATGTGGTGGTGCACATCTCTAATCCCAGCACTCAGGAGGCAGAGGCCTAAAAGTTGAAGGCCTGCTTGGTCTATAAAGTGAGTCTAGGACAGCCAGGGCTCTGTTACATAAAGAAACCATGTCTCAAAAGACAACAACAGAGAAAGAGAGAGAGAGAGAGAGAGAGAGAGAGAGAGAGAGAGAGAGAGAGAGAGAGAGAGAGCACAAGCAAGCAAGCTAAGCAAGCCACTTAGCAGCACCCCTCCACAGCTTCTGCATCAGCTCCTGCTCCAGGTTCTTGCCCTGTGTGAGTTCCTACCCTCGCTGCTTTTGAAGTGGAACTATGAGTGAAATAACTTTCCTCCCCAAGCTGCTTTTTTTTTTTTTTTTGGTTTTTTTTCGAGACAGGGCTGTGTAGCCTTGGCTGGCCTGGAACTCACTCTGTAGACCAGGCTGGCCTCGAACTCAGAAATCTGCCTGCCTCTGCCTCCCAAGTGCTGGGATTAAAGGTGTGTGCCACCACCGCCTGGCCCCAAGTTGCTTTTGATCATGATCTTTCATCACAGCAACAGTGACCTTAACTAAGACACCAACTTCAGTGAGTTCCACAGACACAGGCAAGTTCTTGGTTCAGACAATTCTAATGTTTCTTCCCAAGTATTCTTCTCAGGGGCCATCAGGACTCCAGTGGCCACTACTAACTTAGCCACCATGCTTTCTCTAACTTATCTTCCTGTTGTTAGTAGAGGATTTACAGAAACCTGGGACTCATTTGTCATGTTCTGATATAAATCCAGGGTCTCAGACAAGGATGAACAATTCACAAGACAAGGCCACAATTCTAAGAACTCTGAACGTGGCCTCAGTGTCTGAACGTGTGTCTGTGGAACGTGGCCTCCTGTGGCCAGGAGGTCACCTGCTTGTTCTCAGGGAATGCACTTCATGTTCTCCATAGACTAGGCTTACTATAAACAGAAGAGCAAGTTCTTGTGAGGTGCTCCACACCAAAGTGCCCTTCAGCTGGCTGTAGATGCACCAACCACTTTAGACCTGAGCTCAGTAAACACTGAGTCAAATTAAGATACACAGAGGGAAGGAGCTGTTCCTGGGGCCCCTGATGAAAGGCAGGCTCAAGGTAGGCTCCAGGACTGATGCAGACTTGGAAAGAGGAGAGCCCCAAAGACCCTTCCATCGTTTCCCATCTGTAAAATGCCAGCTCTAACGTGTGTGCTAACAATATGAACTGTTATGTCAAAACTAGTGAATCTACTGATTTTTGAAAAGTGCAAAGGTGCAATCTCTTGAGCAAGGCACTAGTTTAGAGTAACTGGACTAGTTACCACACGGAGACTTTCTCATTTCAACTCGTTTTTAAAAAAACATTTGCTACGCTCTTTTATTCATTTTGAGTATGTATAGACTCCATGATGCACCTGGCAGAGGGTAACTGGCAGAAGTTGCTTCTCTTCTCTCACTATGTACATCCCTGGGATGGAACTCTGGTCCTTAGGCTAGGCAACAGGTGCCTTTTCCCATTAAGCCATCTCCTTGGCCCTAGTATTTATTTTTGTAGTTCTGGGGATTGAACCCAGGGCTTCCTGGTCTTGTACCATTTGAGCTATAGCCCTTGTTTCTCTGTCTCCCTTTCTCCTGCCTTGGATCCCTGGATATGGGCACCACAGGTTTGTGAAACCATACTTGGCATCTGCTTTTGTAATATGACATTCACTAGAACTTGGATTGCCAAACTCAAGATAGGTGCTTCACAGCACTCAGACAGAAGCAGGTAGATCCTGTAACACTTAGTCCACCTGGGGCTAGATAACAAGACCTTGTTTCAATAAATAAAATCAATTTTAAGAAGAGGAACCTTTTCCAACATCTAAAAGCATCATTTTGTGCATCTATGATGTAGGGTTGGTAATACACTTGTGTCACTGTGTGCATGCGGAGGTTAGAGAACAGCTTTGTGAAGTTGGTTTTCTCTTTTCACCTTTGTGTGAATCTGGGAATTGAACTCCAGTCCTCAGGCTTGTGTGATAAATGCTTTTACCTTGCTGAGCTGTATCACCACCCCCATATTTGTTTGAGGCACGTCTTATTAGCCCAGGCAGATGTTGAACTCCTGATCTTCCTGCCTCTATGCCTCTACCTCCCAAGTGCTGGGATTGTGAGCATGCACCACCACACCCTGAGATGTTTTTGACCTTAGGTGACATCATTTGGGTGACTGAATCAAACACACATCTTTAAAAGCAGAAGTGATGGAGCCGAGGTAGGGGTAGGGGTTAGGGTTAGGGGTGCATACCTGTAGTTCTCCACTTGGGAGGCAAAAACAGGTAGTCGGCGTGAGTTTGGGCCAGCCTGGTCTACAGAATGAATTCCAGGACAGCCAAAGCTACACAGAGAAACACTGTTTTAAAAAAAAAAAAAAAAAAAAAAAAAAGACAAAACAAAAGAAGGATGATAGAGGCTTTTTTTTTTTTTTGGTTTTTTGTTTGTTTGTTTGTTTCGAGACAGGGTTTCTCTGTGTAGCCCTGGCTGTCCTGGAACTCCCTTTGTAGACCAGGCTGGCCTAGAACTCAGAAATCTGCCTCCTCTGCCTCCCAAGTACTGGGATTAAAGGTGTGTGCCACCACTGCCCGGCAATAGAGGCATTTTTAATAGGCTGCTAACTCAACATCTCAACATCAGACAGGCAAAGGATCACGAACTGTGACTGCTAACACACTGTTGGGAGTGTTTGCTCTGTGCAGCTGCCCAGTGAGGGGCTCAAGTGGTTACATTTGTACATTTTAAAACTGATATGTCAAACTGAGTATGATAGTGACAAAAAGAATCAATTCCTGACAATGTTAGTTGCATTTCCTACAAAGTAAACACATTTGAAATTTCATGTATGTTAGCTAAATGGACTTAGGAAGAAAAGGCATTGGTTTCTTTTGGTTTTTGTTTTTGTTTTCCTACTAGATACCTTATCTTGCTCTGTGGTAGTTTTCACAAGACATAGCTTGCCTGAAAGTTTAGAGCCCAGTTGTATAAAGCTCTCGGGCTGCACTTCCTAAGACAGATGTGGTGGTTGAGATGTAAAACATCGTTCTCAGAGAGCCTGCGAGGGCTGGGGCGCTGTCTTCTTCGCTCAACAGTAGTCTCAGCCAGTGACACTTAAAATCTGCTTTTCCACAGACATTACTAGGCGTGGAGAAGTGCCCTGCCGGACTCTGAGCGGATTAGGCAGCTTTGACTGCACGGGGGTGGGTGGATGGGGGGGTGTTTCCCATGAGTCTCAGCAATATGCCATGTCCTGGAGCTCCCTGGCCCACATATGGGAGCTACAGCCTCAACTTCCAAGAAATGAGAAGAGAGGAGATCTTGTATACTCCATCTAGACAAGGGATCTCCCTACTGCGAGCCCATTCCTCCTACTCAGCCTTTGGGCCACCACTGCTATGCAGAGAGAGCACCTTCTGGGAAATGGCATCCACAGCCATTCTAGCTATGGCATTGACCTACCTTCCTTAGCTTTCTTCATCTATGATCGACAGGTTTCCAGGTGCTTGGAACAGTTGCCACTTTGACCATTTACCCTCCCCGCTGCCTCCCAATCAGGATCTCACTGTGTAGTCCTCACCGGTCTAGAACTTGTTTTGAAGACAAGGGTGGCTTTGAAAAGTACATACTTTTTAAAGGTTAATTCTAGGACTAGGAGCAGCTGGTCACAGAGTCACATGCCTTTGATCCCAGAACCTGGGAGGCAGAGGCAGGTTGATCTCTATCAGCATAGTGAGTATCAGGCAACTCTACACATTGTGACCCAGTCCATAAAAACAACAAAAAACAAAAAAACAAACAAACAAAAAAAAAACCCCAGCTGGGCATGGTTGCACAAGCCTTTAATCCCAGCAATCAGGAGGTAAGGGCAGGTGGTTTGAGGCCAGGCCGTTACACAGAAAAACCCTGACTCAAAAAACAAACAACAACAAAATCATCTCATGTATGTGCATATACCTGTATACACAAGTGCCACAGCTTTTGTACACTGGGCCTGGAGCACACACCTCAAGCATGGTGACCAGTGACACGTACACTCCCACAGAGTGACATTATCCCTTGGAGAACAGGCACTGTCCTCTATTTGGATGCCTCAGGTTTCAGTGAGTAGACTTGGGTTAGCGCCCCTGACTGGAAGCCCACACAGAGATCTGGGCAGGTATCTGATAATGTTCAGGGTGGGTTCAGGTACCCCGGCTGCTTTTTCCTGGCTACTAGCCAGCCATCTGTGGCACTGACTTGTCCTTTAAGAGACTGAGCATGACACCTTAATGGCGTTGCTGCAGAGGACAGGGACAAGAACTAGCTTGAGGACTGAAGAGATGGGCTCAGCAGTTAAGAGCACTGACTACTCTTCCGGAGGTCCTGAGTTCAATTCCCTGCAACCGCATGGTGGCTCACAACCATCTGTAGTGAGGATCCAGTGCCCTTTTCTGGTGTGTCTGAAGACAGCGTACTCACATACATGAAATAAATAAATGTTTAAAAAGAAAAAACTGGCTTGAACATTCCTCGAATGACCATTACCTAAGTGCAGGGCCTAAGGCAAGCTACCAATTTCCGGGGCCCTTGTCCTCATCTGTGAATGAGGTAAGTTGGACTTGCGCTTCCTGGGACCACAGTACATGGCGTTCCCCGAGAGCCCTACATTCTCCTCCTCCCCTGTCAGGTGGCTTTACAGCTGATGTTGAAGACACAGCTGTTAACCTCTCATTGTCACTGGCAGTGCCATGGAGGGCTGTCGAAGACAAGCAGATCATAGAGCATGTACCTCATGACATGGGGTACAAAAACCATGTAATGTACTAGTGGCCCCAAAAGATGTCAGTGGGGCCCTCTGGAAATGCCAGGGGTGGAGAAGCAGCAGAATGGCCGCATCAAGATAAGGCCACAGGGACAGAAACCGAGACTACCTAAGTGAAGCCAGGACTCCAGTGCCACTTGCATGGATGTAGGGGTTTGGCACCGCCCCATGTGAGACTGAATTACCAAGTAACACTGTCTCTGGGAAAACCAATCCGGTCTAAGCCGCCTTTTTTTTTTTTCTTTTTTTTTTTTTTTTTTTTTTTGGTTTTTCGAGACAGGGTTTCTCTGTGTAGCCCTGGCTGTCCTGGAACTCACCTTGTGGACCAGGCTAGCCTCGAACTCAGAAATCCACCTGCCTCCGCCTCCCAAGTGCTGGGATTAAAGGTGTGCGCCACCACCGCCCCAGCTAAGCCTTCATTTTTAAAATCTATTAAATGCGGGCTGGAGAGATGGCTCAGTGGTTAAGAGCACCGATAGCTCTTCGTCCCGAGTTCAAATCCCAGCAACCACATGGTGACTCACAACTATCTGTAATGAGATCTGATGGCCTCTTCTGGGGTGTCTGAAGACAGCTACAGTGTACTTACATATATAGTAAATAAAATAAATCTTTAAAAAAAATATACTAAATGCATGCTTTGACTAAATCTGTAGCTCTCAATGTAATCTGTGTATCAGAGTCCATAGGGGAATTGGGCAGGCATAAACACCACAATTTCTGGGCCCACCCCAGATCACTTGAATAAGAATGCAGACAGTGATATTCAGAAATTTCTAAAGTTCCCCAGATGATTCTTCTGCAAGCCAAATGTGAAAGCCACAGCCCAAATAATTTAAATGTCCATCTGGATTCCTATGAGAGTCTGAGAATGGAATATTCTGAAGAACTGGCTTTTCTGGTGAACTTAGAGTTCACCGCTAGAAATTCCCTTTTTGTTTCTGTTTCCGTTTTTTTCTAAAGGGAACACATGCAAATCATTTCCAGGGTCCTTCCCACCTCAGACTTTCTGTGACACATGAGAAGGGTGTTCTGAGGTGAGTTTTCTGTAAACTTAGGACTCACAGACTGGTTGCATCACTGGGTTTTGTTTGGTTTTTTTAGTTTTTTAGTTTTTACGATCTATTTATTTTATGTACGTGAGTACACTGCCGCTGTCTTCAGACACACAAGAAGAGGACATTGGAT